>JAECUM010087547.1:0-12394 GCA_016617855.1 Megalonaias nervosa | reverse complement strand
AAATTTACAGTGGTGCAACAAAAAGTGTAACTACCTTTTGTCATCTACGCGGACTTTGAATGCTTGAACGTTCCAGTGGAAGCTTTGCTTTCTAACAACCAAACAAATACAACACAAGTTGCTTATCAAGTCTCATGTGGGATTTATTATAATGCAGTCAAATGTGACGGGCCAAAGGAGCCGCCAATGTTTCTTCGTGGTCAGGACTTAATTGATGTATTTCTTGAGGTTATAACAAAATGCATCCGACATCAACCAGGTAGACATGGTCATAACACGTGATAACGATCATCAGTGTTTCGCGGCCACTTATTGCAGAATCTGCAATCTCGCTTTTAGCGATACAGACTTGCTGTCTAACAACGAAATGTTGGCGATCACTGTCAAATCACTGGTGCGCACAGGGGAACAGAGCACAGCGCTTGCAATACGCTGTAACGAATTAAACCAAGCAAAGCAACCATTCTGGTTGTACTTCATAACCCGCGTGGTCATGATTGTCACCTGATCATTCAAGGAGTCGCTGTGGAATCAATGGAGCCAATAAAAGTAGTCCCCAACAACATGGAAATATATGACGGCTGGGTCAGCTACAGTTTATTGACTTGTTGCAGTTTATGAATTCCAACTTTGAAAAGCTAATTTGTAATTTTGTGACCGAACGGTTCAAAATAACTAGGTGATATGGTTCAATTAATCCTGATAATCTGAAGTTGACAACTAGAAAAGGAATGTAACACTACGAGTGCATGTTAGGAGGAGAAATGTTTACTGAAACTCAGTTACCATCGATCGAGCCGTTTGATTCATCTTGTCTCGTGACAGTCTTTCCGTCACCGACACAACATATGCCAAAAATGTTTGCGCAGTGTTTGGTTGTAAAAACCTTGGTGACCGTCATGATCTGTATTTGAAAGCATATGTGCGTCTGCTCGCGGATGTCTTTGAGGCGTTTGGTGATACAGCCAGAAGTATGTACAAGCTCGACTCAGCTCACTACTTTTGTTCAATGGGAATGGCTTGGGATTCACTTCTGTCAAAAACTAAGGTTGAGTTGGAATTACTCGTCGACATCGATTAGCATCCGTTCTTTGAACATGGTATTTGTGGATGTATCTCCATGGCAAGTGATAGTTACGCTACCTCAAACTTGGAATTATTAGACACCGCAGTCCCAGACAGTTACTTGAGTGAAATAACTTATATAACTGGGCGATGTTCTAGCCCATGCCTGTTGTCCGGTTTCAGTTTATCGATCTCGTGGAAGCTTCGTTTCACGAGTATAAATGCGACAGCAGCAGGCAGGGTGAACCCTACAACTTTGTACAGACCGTTATTTTACAAAAATAAAGGTTCCTACAGGGGCTGAAAAATAAGGTCAATAACGCTAAACCGAACCTCCTAACTTTTATTATTACCGTATAGTTTGAAAAACGAATAATAAATCGTTTGGTTTAGCTCATTTTTGTTATTTTATTTTTGACTTTTTTGTTAATGCGTTTAGTTTACTCAGCGGGTCACTTAATTTTTGTCAGTCACCCTGCCTGCTGCTGTAAATTAAACAGTCAGTATAAATATTATTAATAATGGTCGTTATAGGCGAACCACATTCAGCTAGATTAGCAAGAGAACGACTAGAAGCAATTAGAAAATATATACCTGTTCGTGATGCTGTCAAGCAACAATTACAACAACGACAAGAATCTCATGTTGAATTTGAAGAGGATACAAACAATTATTTAAACCTATTACAGAGACAACTAAACCTCTTCTTCCAATATCTGAAAAAATCGCAGAGGCAACTGGCAAAATAGCGGAGAGAACAAAACAGACAAAAAGGATTTTACGCGAACTTCCAACTGAGATTGCCGCTGCTTTACCAGCCCCGCCCGTAGAATCAGAACTTGAAGAATCAGAACTTGAAGAGGCGGCCTCTATAGAAACACAAAAACATGGCTTAGTTAATAAATTTACTGATAACGCTGTTAATGAAATTAGATCAGTTAAGAATATAACTAATTTAGCTAAGTTTGCTGTTGATAATTTTAAGAACAGAAAAAAATTATTAAAACTTAAATACGCTAATAAATCAGTCGGTCGGAAGGAATGGGAAAAGTGGATTTATCGCGTTCATTTTAACACTAATCAGGCTAGAGATGATGATAGGTATATATATATATATATATAGGTATATATATTTTGTTAGGTATATTCACACTATTGATGAATATTATAAGTATCTTCAACTTTCACATGAAGAGCAACAAAAATTAAGACAAACGTACTTAGAACAACAACAACAACGACAAAAATCACGAATACCTGCTCCACAGCGACAAGAACAACAAAAATCTGAAGAAGAAGAATTCCATGACGTTCCTGAGACATCTGGAAGTGGATTTAATAATTCAGGAAGTGGTCTTATTTCATGTCCGAGCAGTGTTCTTACTGATGTTGATCGACTAGAAATCCTCATCGGAGGAAAACGAGCTGGTAATAATTCTCCAGAAATCATTAATGAAGCAGCAGATATTTGTAAAAGATTATATACTAGTGGTATCATGGACGTTGATGTTTATCAGTCTCTTATTAATGAAATTGCCGATGACTGCTACAGCGACTAAGTACGCAATTAAATACAATTACTATAATAAAATGATCGTACATAGTACTCAACGTGGACCAACTATGGTCAGGGTAATAAATTCACGATTACCAGTATACAATACAATCTACGGAGATGGACTAGGTGATGTTGTTCAGGGTCTATTTAGAAGGATAGCCCCAAAAGCAATACCGATCGCAAAACAACTGGGAATGAAAGCTATTGATGTTGTTCGTGAAAAAGGTATTGGTGCTATGGGTAATCTCTCTGGTAAAGCATTTTCAGCGATCAAAGATAGGTTAGCACGATTAATACGACGAAAACCTCAACCTGTAAAATTACCTAGTACTGAAGTAATGCCTGCAAATGTCAGTAAAATAATAAATCAAGTTGCTAATCAAAAACTAGCAGAGTTGGCTGATGTACCAATGTCAGAAAAAGAAAACAATATAACCGCTAGTCTGATAGCAGGAAGTGGTCTTCGTTTTAGACGATAATAATTATAATAAAGATGTTCAAGCGCATATCTGATCCAGCATTTGACATGGACGCACCAGTACTTAAAGATGAGTCTGTGCGTGATTATCAACATTATTCTTATGATGCTCGAATTCCAGATCAGCGTGGACGAATTGAACTGCAAGTTCAGGATACAAGTAGGTATTTCTTACCCGCTGAGGCTTTTATTGAGTTTGAAGGTGAAGTTTTAAAAATGGATAATACTGCATATGGAGCCAATGACATATTTAGTTTTGTTAATAATGGCATTATGGCGTTATTTGACAGCGCTACGTATATGATTGACGGAAAAATATTGAATCAATCCAGAAAGACGTTGATGTTGCAACAACAATATTGGGTCTTGCTAGATACAGCGACGATTATTCAAGATCAGCTGGTCCATCAATGATGTTTGCAAAGGATACAACTGATTACCCTAACAACATACAATATAATATAAGACGACCTAGAAACAACGCCAACACCAATGACGCTGATGTGTGGCCGGTGGTTCATGGTGTTAATCCAGAATTTAATTTAGGGTTTACAGTACGTCGATCAATGTTGAAAGGTAATAGGAGATTTTCATGTGCAATTCCACTTTCACACATATTTGGATTTTGCAGAAATGTCAGAAAAGTTATTTTCGGAGCTAAACATACTGTTGTACTCGTACGAAAGGCTACGGACGATGATGCAATATGGCACCCCGCTGGTATTGATCCTGCTGCAACTGCTGCACTTCATGGTAAAGTAGTATTAACCAAACTTTCATTATGGATGCCGGTGATGACTCCAACAGTATCTGAAGAAGAACGTCTAATCTCTTTTATGAGTCAAGGTGGTAAATCATTATTATCGTGGTTAACAATGACCACAGATGCTATCCAGAGTAATATTAATGGTTTATTTGCATGGCAAATAGCTTTTCAGCAAGGTGTTTCTGCGCCACGACATATATTTATTGCGCTTCAAGATGCTGCACGGGTGGATAATCAAACACGTAGTATTATGATATTTGACAATCTTGGTGTTTCTGAAGTTTCTTTAAGAATAAATGGACATCAAGAACCATCCGAGGAGATATTAATAAATTTTGAACAAAATCATGTAGCACGTGCATATCATCGTCTAATGACGTTCATGGGTCGTGATCAAAATATTGATACTGGTTTACAAATATCACAATTGGATTTTACAACCTTATATCCGATTTATTACTTTTCGCTCGAACATTTACATTTAACCAGACAGTCAGTAGTCGATATACATTTTCGAGCTCGCGTGACAATAGGAGTTATTGCCAATTACAGAGCAATTGCTGTCATACTCAGCGAAAAATCAATGTTACTTGAAGGTGTTGGTGGACGAATGAGAGTCGTTGATGCTCCAGTAGAAAACATGGAATTAAATCGTTTATGAATATTATAATGTCGTATAATCACGTTAGTGTTAGTCTGACTCCTGGTCAGATTAAAAGGATACAATCAGCATCAAAAAATGACTGTGGATTAAAAATATTGCTAAAGAAAGAGCAGATGAGCGGTTCAAATAAATTATCTCTTACAGAACGTCAGCTCGGGCATTTCGATGAAGCCAAAAAATCAAATAAAGGTATAACACTTAATCTTTCTGCGGGTGCCATTAAAGATATCATTAAGACGGGTGGTATATTTCCACTTCTTGCTGCTATACCAGCATTAATAGCCGCTGCAGCTCCAGCTGTTGCAAAAGCAGCTGCATTAGGCGCTGTTGGGACTGCTGCTGGAATGGCATTAAAGAAAGCAACAGGAAAGGGAATTAAAAAAAGGGAAGGGGTCTAAGATTACCAGGGACTCCACATTCATGGTACGGAAAAGGCCTAAGATTACCAGGGACAGTTTACTGATATCTCCTATGTCCAATTTTGATTTATTAGATGCTGCTAAAAATTAAAAATAAAAAATTTTAGAGGTGTTTTCATGCGCGATCAATTACCAAAACAACCAAATAACATTGAAACCGGTATTATTAATCTCGATGAAAACTCTGGCCCAGGCACGCATTGGGTCGCTTATGCAATTGATCCACGTGGAATTATTTATTTTGATTCATATGGACTAGCTCCACCAAAAGAATTCTTAAAGTATATTACCGGCTATCAAAGTACTCCAATATGGTATTCAACGTTACCAACACAAACATTAACTGATCCACCAATATGTGGTCGAGAAGTACTTAACGTACTTGATGCTATCAAAATCAACAAAACCACCTCACAAAGTTGTGCTTGAATATACTACGTTGTCACATTTAAACAGACATTAGTAAATATAATGGTGGATATTTATGGAAGATCTTCTCGTGGTAAAGGTCATCAGCAAGCTGATTTATCTAAATACGCAACTCTCGATCAGCTCAGAAATGAGATTGACGATTTATTAAACATAACCAGTGTGGATCAAAATGAAGTAGTCGTTTTTCAGGATAAAGAAGGACGATTAAAAACTAGTAATATACAACTACCAGATGTACTTATACGAGTTCCCACCGCGGTTGTTAATAATATAGTTACTTTTACTGATCAGGGTAAAATACAAGATTCCAGTACGTCAGTCAACGATTATATTAAGAAAGCTGGTGATTCATTTACAGGTTCAATTATTATGAATCAAAATAAAATTACAGGTCTTGGAAACCCAACCGCAGATGAAGACGCCGCAACAAGGAAATATGTCGACGATCAAGAATCTAAGTACGTATTGGCCAATGTCGGTATAATGCGTGCATTTCTTAATATGAATAATAATGGTATTAATAATCTTAGAACACCAGAATATGATTTTGATGCTGCGACGAAGAAATACGTCGATGATAAGGAAATTCCTATTTCAACTTCGTTAAAAACACTCGGTGACGAAATTACTACACTTAGTGCTACTTTTTCTAGACATGTAGAAACGTTCTTAAATTTTCGTAGAAATGTAAACAAATCCATTAAAGATTTTTTTGGTGATCCACCAACCGTTGACATAAAACTCTCCGACGTTAACGTGAAACTTAATGATATTGTAAGTGGAATACCTAATATTGTTCAAAAAACTAATCTGATTAAAATTCCACATGGACAAATTAAAAATATCGTGTACACAGTAGCAACAGGATCATCAACATGGACACCACAAAATAACACACTCGAACAAACCGTAGAAGTAACTGGGTTATACAGGTTATCTATGTACGGTTCGGAAATTACTGCGGCAACTTCATTATCACCAAATGTATATCATAATCCTCTATTGGTGATGCTAACCAAGAATATGAAAGAAACCTTTATGCTGATATCAACGGAAATGCCTCCGAGACGTTACTGGTGGTGCCTAGAATTCGTAACTGAAACTTAATTAAATGACGTTGTTAGTATAATGGATCAAACTCAGTCTCGCATCGACGTTCAACGTTACAGATGCAATCAGGTATGTGAGCGTCTCACTAAACTAAATAATTTTATCGACTATTATAACACGAAAATAAAAAAATACAAAAGACGTATAGTTGTTATTAATGTAGTTGTTTACTCGGTTTCTGCTGTTATTGCTGGAATAGGATTATTATTATCAACATTGACGATGACAGCACCTACTGTTATAACCATTATTGTTTCAGCATCAACAACTATTGCTGGAGTTCTCGGTATTATAGCCAAAAAGATAGATACCTGTACAAATACTAAATTGCACGATTATATGATTAAATTACATACAGTGGCAGAGGCATGCTCTAAACTATCTTTGTACATTTCTTCGTGTGTTAGTGATGGTGAAATATCCGATACTGAATTTGCGATGATGATGAAAACCTATGATGACGCTTTTAAGGTGATCGCTAATGATTTTAATGAATTAAATAATAATGATAATAATAATGACAGACAGGGAGTTACTTCAGCAGATCGTTACTAATACAACTCCGTCAAAAACTACTATGATATCGTTAAGTTCGACCAATCCTGAGTTTAGTGTCAATTTTCCAATCGCAATACCAGTAAAAGAGATAGCATTAGCACAGTTACGGGTTTATTATAGCTGGCCAAATATTAGATCAAAACCACTTGGTGGACTACAGCCAAATAATTCATTAGTATTCGCTAATAAGAATAAGCCTGATGGAACTCCTGATTGGCAAGTAGTTGCTATTCCAACGGGCAGTTATCAAATAGAGCAGATTAATGATGAGTTCCAACGCAGAATTAAATCTATTACAGGAAAAGAATCAAAAATAGCAATTACTGTTCACGAACCAACATTACCAGCGGTTATTGAAATAAATTCCCCTGATTATTCTGTAGATATTTATCAAAGTTCGATTAGATCAGTATTAGGATGGCCTGAAGATCCACCAGCTTATTAAGGACCACCAGAACCACAACGATCTGATTTCGTCGTAGATGTTGAAAAATTTATAAAACCTCCAGAATATCGAACAGAAAAAAATGCTTATCCATGGCGACGATATTTTGGTGATGGAGCTATACACTATATAGATAAAACAGAAACCCATTTTACAAAAATAGTTGATGGTAAAAAAGATAAAATAATAGTACTTGATGTTGATGAAATAAATTCATATGCTAGTACAATTAAGTCTGAACACGGACGTGTACTTAATTATCTAAGAAAGTTATTTTCCAGCATTAGCACTTCCTACAACGATGACTTAAAAAATCAAATAATTGAAACAATACAACATTTGAATCAAGTTGCTTCAGACCTAGATTTCATGAATGATATTATTGTTAACAGAGAAAAAAGATTAGTGAACATATCAGCAGATAAACGCTATAGACCGTCGTATATAGTTAATGAAGACGGTCTACTTCAGAGTGTTAGAATAAAGATTCTGTTCACAACAGTATTTCTAAAACATTTCGGAATTACGCGAGAACAATTATCAACATTTATAATTCCTGGATTTAACTCTGAGGAGCTAAAGAAGTCAGTTAATGATCTTATTGATGAACACTTTAAAAGAAGATGTGATTCATGGAAAAAATTAATACCTACACCAACTATTCTTAAATATAATAATGATCCACATGGTGGAGGTCGCCATATCTCACCTGGTATTGTTAATATAACATCTACGATCGCGGTCAATCTAGTATGTGACGTAATTGATGACAGTTATCAAGTAGATCTTTCAAAGTCTAACCAGGCCCAACAGGGGTATATACTATATACATTCAGTCCCAAAGATCCGCCCGGGTGGTTAATTGTATCTGAGCCAATTAATCCAGTTTATCTACGTGTACATAATCCATTATTATCAAGAATAAATTTCAAACTTACTGACCAGGCAGGAAACATTTTGGATCTAAGACAAGAGTCTCTTAATATTAATTTGTATATACGCTCGTAGAACGTCTGAGTAAATAATCAGGGGCTGATGAGTAAATACATGAATAATAATCAATTTCTATGATTAAAGCAATTGTATATATAATAAAGCGAGATAACTCGGCTATCTCTCTCTCTGCGGAGTAAATTAAACGATTATTTCCCTTACTACTACGTTCGATTTACAGACAACAAATACTTCTTTTTTTTCGTTAATTATTTAGTGACTTATTTCTTTTCTGTAGGTGATTAGCTGTTAGTAAAGCATCAATTTGTAACAGAGAGGGATATTGATGCATCTTTTAACTCTGATAACCTTAAATTCACGTCGGTTTATACGAGTGCGTAAAGTTATTTTTAGCTATAACACATATATTTGACCTTAACGAACGATAACTCTTACAGAAAATGTAATGTGCGATTATTTTATACAGTATATTTTATACATCATGTTTGTAAATTAAGTAAATATACGCTACAGTTGTACAATAATTGTGATTTTATTCAGTATATTATTCGTACGTAATTTGTCTGCTTATTCAGTGTTGGGTTAATTACATAATAATTTTAAAACGTCTATATGTATGAATCGGAAAATGGCTCAGTGGTATAGTGTTGGACTATGATACTGACGACCGTGGTTCGATTCCTGTGACTGACGAGTGTCGACAGTATTCGGAACGATGCTATTTTATAAGGTTGGGGAGCTCAGCCCCAACGAATTCAATACCCCTCATCATGTTAAACAACGTGGTGAGTGCGTTTTGCATTTACCCCGGGGTTTGATTTGGTGGGGGGTATTGAATTCGCAATACAGAGCTCCCTAAAATAATCAGTAGCATGCCTGAGCTATCTACCTCATTTGAAAGACCCCCACAAGGAAACATTCAGAAAGAATGCTAGCCAAATAGAAACAGAACATGGAGTGCCAATAACGGTCATAAGAAAGACATCATCATGCAAAAAAAGGACTCCATGAAAGACACAAAGGCTATCAGGGGCTAAATGACGGGTAACCCCTTAGGATGCTATACTGATTATTTTTGATATTTTTAGGTCAAACATCAAGGTCAAACAAAACATCAAGGTCAAAAGTTAAAAACTTGAATGTCAATTATTTTTTATTTTAAAGAAATAATTATTATATAATGAACCAAGAAAACATGAATGATATTATTTCTGCTATTAAAAAATTAAAACATAACGGAATAAATCTATCTGATAATCTTGATCCTGAAAAAATATTATGCGATTATGAAATATTAAAACAAAGAAAAATTGACAATAAGTAGACATTACCATCCAATTATAAATTCGTAAAATTAATCTATCAGTCTATGTTAGAATCATTGGCAATGGTAAATGACAAACAGGTAAAGCTATTTGCGCCTCTTGCACGTTCGATCGAAAATATCAGATCCGAACTGTCTCGTGAATACGAGAAAAAGAAAATTGTGGATAATCGTGTAATGCAATTAAGAAAGATTATGTTATTTGATTCTGTCAAAAGTGAAAGTGACACTGAGAGCAGCGACGGTGAAGGTACTCATGGCAAAATATAGAGTCGAACTATATACAATTTATTTATTAGGAAGACAGAGTTAGATATATTCAAATATTATCTTCTGTTCGTATTTTATTGAATATGCAGATTTGTATATTTTATCTGCACACATTGCACCGATTGTGGATGTATGCTAAAATGTTTTGCAGCCGCATTAATTGATGGGAAAGTTATTTCTTGGTCTGTTTCTGTATTTATGGATTTAATAGCTCTCTTTCCGAATACTTTACACCTTCCTGTATTTCCACGTGCAGAATTCTGACTTTGTGTAATAGCCTGCAGGTTAGATAACCGATTATTTTTGGGATTTCCATCAATGTGATCAACTACAAATCCATCTTTGATCAATCCAAAATGACATTCGTAGATAAATCTACTTGATAAATAATTTTTATTTCCACTGGTATTAAATCTAAAATAACCAAATTTATTAAGACTCCATACTGTGTTTTTTGATTTACAGTGTCTGATTACACCATCTCTTGATGCTTCATAATTTGTATATACTGGATGTTTCACAAATTCTTTTTGCTCCATTTATATATAATATTATTTGTCTAAATCATTGTTTTGAAATCTGGCCAGATAATCTTCTACGGTTTTTATAGGAGATTTACCTGACAATGTCAAAGCATTATTTTTTTGTCATAATATCGTTTTAGTTCTCTGTATTTTTTTCCGCCACATTTTAGACACAATTGAGTTTTTCCTCTGACTCCAACACCACACTGAATACACGGTATTGGTCCTGTACTTCCATTTTTGATATTTTGCATATGGTAGTAGCAGTATTTGTTCACGCACGATTTATTACAAAAGAAGTATATCCAATTCTGAGCCAAGCACATTTGTTTTTTGTTTCAATCATTATATATATACTAAAATTTTAATTTAAATATTTGTCTTAATTATATGGAGGAATTATCCGTTATTGAACCTTCCCCTGCTAGATTCGATCTTGACAGACTACCAGAATATAAACTTAGTACTTCGATGCAGGATCTGGCATTAACGGATGAGGATGTAGCCGAACGTATTCGTGAAGCAAAAAATGAATTTCGTAATAGTGGCGCTGCTCATGTATGGTCAACTTTCAGAGTTGGAAATGTTACTAATATGATGAATGACGAACGAGGAAAAGTAATTATTAATCACCTTGATGATCAAAAATATTTTATTTCAATAAAATTTATTGCAAATACAGAAGAAGATATTTGGATTATTCGTGATAAGCGCGATCCAGTCCGTGTGCAGTCAGGAAATAATATTGTTCTCTTAAATAATAAATCTAAGCCCGGAATACTGACTGGTATTGATAAACCATATTATGAACGAGAGTACCCTGTGACTGCAGTTGTATATGCAATATATCCGCTTAATAATAAACCTGACGTCGGGGATCTAAAGCCTATGAAATTGTCAGAGTCAAGAATAAACTGTGTAGCTGAACGAGTTACAGAACATTTTACAAACGCGATACGTGGTAATGGTTTAACAGATTTAAGACGTAAAAAAATAAATACTTGGGCAGAATCAGTTAAAGATACCGGAGCATCTATTAAAGATGTTGCTGATCTAGAAAAGAAATTAAGATTTCCAATAACAGTAAAGACGTTAACAGGAGATGTTTTATATAAACCGAAATACATAAAAAAAATGGAGCTCCGATAGATATTATTGATCATAATTCGCATGCATGGACCTCACCAGTAACAATATTTCCACGAGACAGAACGGTTAAATTTTATGATGGTCATATATTTGATTTTATCAAAAATATCAGTAAAGGTGACCCTGTATCTGTTTGGTTATTTCAAAGTTCAGAATATGATTATTACGATCAATTTGTACGGCCTAATGGTGATATTTACCGTACAGAATCTCTTAATGTAGAAATGGAACATCTTGCGCTGAAATATACTTCAGACGATGTCAAAGTTAGACTATTATTAAATAATTGTTTTACAGTTCCATCCGTAGCGGCTCATTTCACTCAGGAGAAAAATTTATGGAAACCAACACGATCGGAATTTCTTGAAGATATTCATAAAAGCTGTGTAGAATATGGATACGGGGGATTATGGAATACTAAATATAAGTGTAATGACGTTATATCTGTTGATATGGTAGCGTGTTATCCTGGAAGTTTTCTTGGATACGGAGAATGTTCTGAATACATTAAGAGATTTGGACATCCATCACACGAAATGACCAGGGTTGCGATAAACGGACATTTACCAGATTTTGACTTAACCGGATTTGCTCATGTAGAATCATTCGAGTTTGCAGAAAATCTCCATCCGATTACTTATGCTTGGTTTGGAAGACATTTTTCAGAAAAAATGTTGG
>JAECUM010087541.1:0-12270 GCA_016617855.1 Megalonaias nervosa | reverse complement strand
AAAATACGTCGACGATAAAAAATTCCTATAACAACTTCATTTTCTACAATCAACGATGGAATAACCGCATTTAGTAATGAATTTTCTAATTACGTACAACTGTTTCTGAATTTTCGCAGAAACATAAACAACCACTAATGAATTTTTTTGCAGCTCCACCAACCGTTGATATAAGACTCTCCGATATTAACACAAAACTAAACGATATTATCAGTGGAATTCCTAATATCGTCAATAAAACTAATCTCGTTAAAATTCAGCATAAACAATAATCAAGCATGAAAATCCAGCGCGTTAGCAATCGGCCACCGGACTTCAATATGTTTACATAACGAAAACATTATTATACAGCTAAAGCGTAATGTACTTAAAGTATACAGAATAAAATCAGAATTTATTGTAAAATGTATTGTGGATTTCTTAATAAAATCAGAATTTATTGTAAATGAATTGTAGATTTCTTAATAAAATCAGAATTTATTGTAAAATGTGAATTTATTTTCAGTCTCCAAATGCTTGATACTACATTACACAAAACCCACAGCTTAAAGTCTGTATTAATCAGACGTTGCCAAGGATACTAAAATAATCGATAAGTTATACGAACACGTAATGCCATATTCATTTCTAAAAATAACCTCATGTACACACTTCACTGCTGAGATATATATTAGCCGGTATAACACAGATAATATGTGACTCAGGTTAGCTTGTTCTTTGTTTTGTAATAGTAAAATTAGCTACAATGGGCTTCTTGGAAACATTAGTGTCCTATGGGACATTCCAAATTGTATAAATCTCTATTAAATACATGTATTTAAGACAAATGGATTTTGCTGCTGACTGTACACACAATTACATATCATTTTTATGAACGATATATTTATTTATGAAAAATAAGGAAAGATATATCGATACTTACTCAAAGCAATGCTGAAACTGATTGAGAGAGACCCTTATATCATGAATACGACGAATGAGATGTGGGTTCTGACCAAAATTCATAATATATTGCTGTCATTACAACAAGTACGACAACTGCAAGATTTACTAAGTTATGCTTGACGGAGTTGTCTCGCTTAATCATCTGATACCATAGGAACATTACATCAATGAAAAAAACATCTGCATAAAACATAAAACTAAACAAACTATGAAAGCAAAATGAAAAAGAAAGAGATATTGGTTCATGAAGAAGGTTCTGGTAGACTAACATACTGGAATCTGATTTTTTGTAGAAATCTTTTGGAAAAAGCAGATCTCCTGATATTATCTGCCATGTATTTTACTGAAGGTGGTGCTATGTTAAAGTATTTACCAGCAGAATTAATTGATTTAAATATAATTTCTTCACCATCTGTATTTACGGATTTAACAGCCCTTGCGTATCGTGCGCCGTAGCCAGTATTTCCCGACTTACAATTTTGACTTTGTGTAACAATTCGCAAGTTATCAAGCGAGTTATCAAGCTTATCACCGTTGATGTGATCTATTACAAGTCCATCTTTAATGATCCCAAAATAAAACTCGAACACGAACCTATGTGATAAATAATTTTTATTTCCATTGGTATTAAATGCAAAATATCCAGCATTAATAACACTACCGACTGGTTTCTTTAATCTACAGTTCCTAATTACACCATCACGAGATGCTTCATAATTGGTGATGATTGGATGCTTTACAAATTCATTTTGCTTCATTTATATACTGATATTATTTGTTTAAATCATTATTTTGAAAATCTAGCGAGATAATCTTCCTCGATTTTTATAGGAGATTCAGAAGATGTGTTTTTTTTATCGTAATATCGTTTCAGCCCTCTGTATTTTTTACCACCACATTGCACACACAGTTGAGTTTTTCCTCTGACTCCAACACCACACCGCACACACGGTTTTGGTCCTAAACTACCTTGTCTAACGCATTGCATATGAAACCCGCAGAATTCGTTTACGCATGCTTTGTTACAAGGAGAAGTATATCCGATCATAAGCCAATGGCATCGATTCTTTGTTTGAATCATATACAAGAGATTAAAATTCAATTAAATATATATTTGTCCTAATTATAATAATGCAGGAATTATCCGCGATTGAACATTCTGGAGCTAGATTTGATCTTGACAGACTGCAGAAACACAAATTTAGTTTTTCGATGCAAGATCTAGCTTTAACGAATAAAGATATAACAAAACATATCCGTGAAGCCAAAAAGGAATTTCGCGACGATGGTGCGGCTCATGTGTGGTCGACATTCAGAATTGAAAATACTGTTAATGTGATGAATGACAAACGAGGAAGAGAGATTATTGACTACCTTGTTCAGAGATATTTTATTTTAATAAAATTTATTGTAAAGACAGACGATGACACTTGAATTATTCGTGACAAACGTGATTCTGTCCACATGCAGTGAAGAAATAATATTGTTCTTAGTAAAAATTCCAAACCAGGAATACTTACTGGTATTGACAAACCATATTACGAACGAACATATCCTGTGACTGCGGTTGTGTATGCGGTATATCCGTTAAATAATAAACCTAACGTTAGGCATCTCAATCCCATGAAATTGTCAAGGATAAATTGTGTAGCTGAACGGGTTACAGAATACTTCACAAACGCGATACGCGGAAACGGTTTAACGGATTTACGACGTAAAAAAATAAATACGTGGGCAGAAACAGTTAAAGATACCGGAGCGTCTATCAGCGACGTTGCTGAGCTGGGAAAGAAATTAAAATTCCCAATAACAGTGAAGACGTTAACCGGAGAGATTTTGTACAAACCAAAATATAAATCAAGAGGAGCTTCGATAGATATTATTGATCATAACGCACATGCATGGACTGTGGCAGTAATGGTATTTCCACGAGATAGAACGGTTAAATTTTATAATGGTCATGTATTTGATGCTATCAGAAATATCAGTAAAATTGACCCTGTATCTGTGTGGCTGTTTCAGAGTTCGGAATATGATTATCATGATCAGTTTGTACGGTCTAATGGTGATATTTATCGTACATAATCTCTCCACGAAGAAATGAAAAATCTTGCATTAAAATATACCTCTGATGATATTAAGGTTGGACAATTACTTAATAATTGTTTTACCGTTCCATCAATTGCTGCTCACTACGCTCAGGAGAAAAATTCATGGAAACCGACACGATTGGACTTTCTTAAGATGTCCAGAAAAGTTGTATCGAATAAGGACATGGTGGATTGTGGAATACTAAATATGATTATAATGACGTTATCTCAGTTGATATGGTAGCTTGTTATCCTGGAAGTTTTCTTGGATACGGAGAATGTTCTGAATACTTTAAGAGATTTGGTCATCCAACACACGAGATGACCAGAGTAGCGATAAACGGACCTTTACCTTTTGACTTAACCGGATTCGCCTCTATAGAGTCGTTCGAGTTTTACAGGGATCTCCATCCGATTGTTTATTCGTGGTTTGGAAGACATTTTTCAGAGCGACGTTGGGCTCCAATAGTACTAATACAGTACATGCTTGATGCTGGAATTTTAATGTCGTTGAGCGTGAGTGAAGCAATTATATCATATCGCGTGCAGAAACAAGTTTGGTTGCCAGAACCAGATGTATTTGATGATGCTAAGAGAGATTTTCCTAATCCTGAAGATGATATTGTTAAAATTACTAATAGTATATGTGAATGCAGGAGAGAAAGTGATGAGAAATTTGCAAAAGATCTCGGCAGAAAAATAATCGGTAAATTTACTCAAGGAGGATCATATGATCATAAACGAGCGTGTACAAGATTAATCATGGACGATGCTGAACTCGATTTTATAATTGCTGATACAACGGAGAAAAACACATTTATAAGTCGAAGTAATGCTTATTTATCAGACGGAACTAAATTAGGTACAATTGTGATCTCTCCTGATGGCGAGTCACCGCAGTTTACTCATTTAAGATCCTCGATGCTAGCGTACGTTTCCATAAATTTATTATCGATGATAAACAGATTTCCTCGTTATGCAGTCAGAGTCGCGACAGATTCATTTTATATAAACAAAAAGTATGCGGATTCGTTTAAACAATTGCATATTAACAATCATGCATCATGGGGCGAATGGAGACTAAAACATGAAGATATAATTAGCTATTCTGAATCTGCCCATGTTGAAATTGCGAAAACATATTACAAGAATAATCAAATACCAAGATTGTCATCGGCACCATCTGTATGTGATCCTGTAGCTAGACATAAAACCGTTTATCTTAATGGGTGTGGTGGTTCAGGTAAAACAACACGCGCGATTGAATTATTTAATAATTGTTTTGATATGATTGTTTTGACACCGACACATAAACTAGCCAGGGAAATAAAAGAACGAGGAGTAAAACCGTGTACATACCATAGTTTCTTTAGATGGTGCGGAGGCGCATGGACTCCATCGCGGATGGGTGCGAAATACATTCCTAAAATTATTATCTGGGACGAGATATGCACAGTGCCTATAGAGGTATTAAAAATATTTCTTGATTCGCTGTTATTGAAGAATACTGCTGTGGTGATGTGTGGCGATCATGGTCAACCACCACCTTTCATTGGATCGTCTCCACATGAGTGGCTGAAAACATTTGTAGATTATTACGAAGAAATAACTGATGACCATAGAGCTATTGATAAATCAGTAAAAGAGTTTGAAAAGTTAATAAGACTACAGCCAGATAAAATACAGTGTGAGATAATGCGTAAAGTAATTCCAGAAACTTCTATGAATGATTTTTGGACTTTATGGAGACCTGCTGATTTGATAGTTGCAAGTAGAAAAATAGTTCGCGATACACTTCAACAACAATTATTTACGTTACATAAAAAATATTTTCAAATCTACCTGTACCTTTGTGTTATCGCCCAGCAGATACTCGACGACAGAATGTTGATGTTGAGATTCCTGGTGGTGGAATACAAAATCTTGTGTTAAATGATATTGTTTTAGTTGTTGTTGATGTTGTTGAGAGCGCGTTAAGCATGGATAAATCGCCGTGGACGTTAGGATACGCTATAACGATTCACTCGTCGCAGGGATTAACTATTACCGATACAAATATTTGGATTGTCGATGATCGTATTGAGTGGTCAAATTTAGTTTATCTTGCGGTGTCTCGAGTCAGAAGAATATCTCAACTTTGCCGGGTTATCATGGATTGCGTAATAACCGAAAAATTCCTGACAACTTTGTCGATATCAATAAAAAATTAGCGATTTACAAACAATGTGACAAAACAAAATAATCGCGACTTTGATATAGATGCTGAATTTATTATAACACTAAAAGCACAACATAATAATCATTGTGCAAGTTGTAACTGTAATATGCTATGGCAGTACTCGAGTAATAATCCAAGACAATTTACCGTTGATAGAATCAATAGTAGTCTTGGTCACACACGCAAAAATGTGATGCTGACCTGTCTTGAATGTAATCGACGTCGAGGCGCTGGACACCGTGGTGCAAGTTTATAAAAGAGAACGCGGTGGTAATTGTGTATCTATAGGAATTATTTGTAATTGTTCGCGTACAAATCCACGCTGAGGAGCAGTTGAATCTAATCTGTAAATTGCAGGTCTACCTGTGGACCTTACCACGCTAGAAATTTTGTGTGTGGTCACACTCCAAATAGGATCAGTTGCTCTTTTTCTACCTCCTTCAAGTTCACCAGGTTCATATAAATATCTTACAGTCACATTACCCAGTACTGGTTGAGAGATAGAATCGTGTCGTTGTACATGTATATGTATTTTTTTAATCGCGATGATGGGTTTCATGGCAGTTGAACGAGTAATTTCATTATTTAACGCAGCTATCACACTTGGTAATTTTGCAACCCATTCACGAGATCTCGTATCTGCATGCATTATTTCCTCGCATACTGATATCCAAATAACCGCTCAGCAAGTGTTCCATTAAATCGTTCAACGATTACCTGATCACGATGAATTGCGGAATATCCTCGTCTGATCTTAACGCTGTTTTTTCATCAACGATGATACTACACCAAGAACTTCTTTGCCAGGATCAACCTGTAGCAGCTGTGACCATCGCAACAGTCCTCGTTGATAAATTCGTTCAAACGCAGGTACAACTTCGGTTGCTGTTTTAGTTGATAATGGTTCTGCTTCTTTATATCTACTTGCAACGTCAACAACGGTTAATGCGTATTTATATGTGCGTATTGACGTCCACGTGTTTTAATGGTATCATGTGGTAAAAATAAAATATCTGCTTGATGAACTTCATTGGGAGCGCTGACATCAAAATGTGCATACTGGATTATTTTTGGTGGTGATAGATAAATTTGCCATATTGCCTGTCGCACTAGCCAATTTGCAGCGACAACACGTGGGACTTTTGCTGCTTCAGAAAGTTTACCAATCGCTGCTCTGCCTCTCCAATATCCTCTTGGGCTATAATAAACCGATTCTATTATAATAGTTATATGATTAATTACAAGCCCCTAGCACTAGTTTACTCTTCATTGCAGATTTTACAAGAAAACTAGCGAGTTTTTCTCTTAAAGATTTATTTTTTTATAGAATTTAACGCGTGAATCAATTTCACATCTGCAATATGTCGTTGCTGTAAATCCTTATATTTATACGTAACATCATGAACGTGATACGCTTGATCAGTTGCGTTTATTGGATACTCTCCAGGTCTTGGTTGGTCTCGTTCATCAAGCTAGATATCAAGACGAGTTCCTGGACCACAATAATTGTATCCGGGCAATTTTTTTTTTCTCCTGGATATTTGGCCCATGGAGTTCCTGGCAATTTTCCCAACGAAGTAGCAATATCACCACCTGTCTTTGTGCTTGAGATAAATTTGCATTTTTTTGTACCACATTTTTTACTTTTACCTGTCAGTGCACGCTTGTTATGTTTTGTTATTACTGTTGTTAATCCACTGGTTGGGGTGGATGCCCTGCATCGAACACAACATAAACTCATATTATTTATTGTATGGATATAATTGACTTTTCAGCGACACAAGATTGGTAGCCAGTTAGGCATCATCCAGCGCTACGGAATTCTATCAGAATGATAATAATTGGTCCGTCTGGAAGTGGTAAGACGCAATTGTTACTTAATTTGATAATGAGATGGCTCAAGTGGGATAAGTTGTATTTGGTAGCGCCATCTGTAGATGATAAACGATGTTATGAAGTACTTAAGGATTTTAATGAAATTTCAAAATTGCTGGACGAGGACGGCGATGATATTATTAATTTTATTACTGATATTAATGAAGCACCGTCTGTGGATGATTTGGATGGACGTATCAATAATCTCGTAGTATACGATGATGTCATGCTGGACAAACAATCAAATCCAGCTCGGATATTTTCTCGAGGTAGACATAAAATACTGACGTGATTTATGTTACCCAGCGCTATACACAAATATCTAAAATGATCAGAGATAACTGTAATATTTTAGTTGTGTTTAATGGAGTCGATACACATACATTACGACACATTCATCAAACCTGGTGTTCAGGGTATATGGACATGATTAAGTTCAAAACTTTCTTTTCAAAAGCACAAGTTACCCCACACTGATTTATCACAATAAATTTACATGATCCTAGGTCGAGGTATCGTATAAGTCTCGATAAAATTTTGGGTTGAGACTATAGCAGCAGAGAGGCTGAACTGACAAAAATTGAGGGTGCGGTTGGACAAACACGCCTAAAAACCTGGAAAAAAATACATGTCAACAACGAAGTAACAAAAACGAGCTAACCCAATTAGAGAAACTCTCGATCGGTTAGAGGATTCGGTTTGGCGTTATGAGCCTTATTTATTCAGTCTTTGTAGGAACATTTATTTTCGCGAACGGACCCTTCAAAAAAGTTGTAGGGGTTCAGCCTCTCTGCTGCTAATGTGTCCACATGTTCAAATCAGTAAAGGAGTTTGAGTTACCCATCAATAATTTATTGATCCTGCTTTCTTCAAGTTGATGTAAGAATTATATATTTCGTTCAGATGGTGGATTGAATGTGATTGTATGGAGTTATAACTGAAACACCATACAGTTACCAATTTTCGGATCATTCAGTCCAAGGATAGTCTGTTCTCTTCAGGGGCGGGTGTAGGTAGTTTTCGCCTTTTTCTGCCAAATAGGTTTGCTGCTTGTACTCCGACCTTCCAAGCGGTGTGCCTTCATGGTAATGCTGGCCACCAGTTGCTATTGTATATGATGTCCAGTCACCATTTTAGCTATTGGCCTTGCTGCTTCTACGTGCTAGCTTTGATTGAGTAGTAGGGTAAAATCTTCTTTACTGTATGAGCAAAATCTTCATCAGCTTTCTTCCCGAGTTATTCACTCTCCAACCGCCGTTGGCTGAATATGAATGATAATGAACTGATATGCAATGCTTTCCTCTTATGAATTTAACTACTCGACAACAAAGAAGACATGCTATCATCATATTTCTTTGGCTGTCGTGAGTGCGCTTGATACGGAAATATGTTCCCTGTGTTAACAAAACCTTTATTTTTTTTTGTCATAATATTTATTAGGTTAAAAATTGACCTGTTAATATGTAAATGATTACTACATATCTGAGCACACTAATAAGTACTTTCCATCTGTGCAAGAAAATATAAATCTGAAATAACTCTGCAAAGTTGTAGTGGCTTGGCAAAGATTAATGAAGTTGTTACGTATACGTAATTTAATTATTTGTTTGTTAGTTTTAATTTTCTTTTTATTTTATTTCATTGCATTACATGTTACTGTAATGATAGTTTTTCTGTGGGATTTGAATTTGTTATAAATGCAGTTCAATTTTGACATTTTTTTCTTATTCTCACAGTAAACAAGTTTGATTTGATTGCAACATTGTATTGTTAGTTGACCTAGTTCTGACCTTGATTCAGAATTGGTAAACACAGAGTGAAAATCATTGGTCGTAATCAAAGTCATATTGGCTTGCATCTCAGATCTGTTGTAAGCGTTTATTTTTTTAATTGTTTTTATTATTAAATGTTATAGTATGATTCTTTTTCATCCATGGCGTACGTGCCATTTGGCCTATGGTCTTACTGCGCCATTCGAATTAAGTGACCACGTAACCCCGTCACGTGATGTAGAGTTGCGTTTAAAACTAGCGTTTTATAGTGATTTAATTCAGTCGTAATTTCACACCTTCAGAGCTCAGAAGTGTTTATCCTGTTGTTGCCAAATCTGAATTGAGTTTTTAATTAAAATAATTTATTCTCCCTGGAATCACTTGTGTACATTCAAATTCATGGACAAAGACATTATTTGGAAATTATTCGGAATTCTAAAGCCGGATTATTATATTATTAGATTCAAAAAGGAACTGTTATCACATCAACACAAAAGAGGTTATAGAAGACGTCATCGCCTTCCATCTTGGGACTTCATCGGGATTCGAACTTTGAATCATTTATAACGTTTTAGTGATAGGACATATTTTTAAATTCTAGGATTGATTTTTGGATTAGATTCACAAACCGTAAGTCCTTTTCTAAAATAATTTTACATTGTTTTCTAGGGAAATAAATTATTCTGTTAAATTTACAAAGCTTGTTGGCTTCACTCTTTTCTTTGTTACTTTGTACAAGTCTAGTCACGTAACGAAGTATACCTATAAAATTTGTATTTACGTTAAAAATTACATATGAGTCACCGTTGCTAATGAGACCAAATTAATATCATGTCATGTCTCTTATATCATCAGCTGTCTCAACGTGTAAAGTTTATTCAACGAGTTGTAAATAGCCATTTAATTAATATGCGTCAACGCATGCATGTGGCAACATTCTGAAAACGTGGATTCAACTCACTGTGACTTGTAAAGAACTAGCAAACCGGAAACACTTAAATCGTGTTAATTTTCCCTTCAACATTTGAATCGAATAATGAAAAATATGACATGTACCATATATAGGTGAATACATTTACTTCCTGTTTTGACATTATGATTATTATAATTATTGAAATGCTACTAATACTACTACTGCCACTACTACTACTACTAATACTACTACTAATAATAATGAGTAGTAGTAGTAGTAGTAGTAGTAGTAATAGTAGTAGTAGTAGTAGTAGTAGTAGTAGTAGCAGTATTGATATTTTGCACCTGATATTGATTTAAGTTTGGTGTGCTTACTGATAGTATGTATTGCATCATGAACATTTTATATGAACCATATAGTGGTGGATAAATTTACTAAATAATGTTTCTTCTAATCATAACACAGATTAGGCCTTATGTAGCGCAATATATTGTTACAAACCAGGGGTCTTTGCTTGACTGAGCGGTGTCACACCCTGGCGCGATTCCGGCTAGAAGTCATAAGTTTACCCCAAATTTCCAAAGACTTCTATACAACTTCAGCTGTAGATTAGAAAGCCCGACCAGTCCATTCTATACATAAATTTTACTCTAATCAATACAAGATCACAGATCACCCAACTTGCCAAATATCTATCAACAGCACATCTGCATAGTTTCTCTTCATCAACTTTCCGTACCGTCAGCAGTTCACGCCGTAGAAACTCTACAACTATCCCCTAACACAGGGAACTATTTTAACTACGCCACCTTAGGCCAGTCACTTTATGGTTTCAAGGCACATTTCGCCAGTACAACTGCATCACATTTGCCACCATGTCGGCATAAACTGTATCTGTCCAGTCCCTTATTGTATATTCCATTGTGCAATTTACCGGTCTCCTACTGTAAATACTGCCACTGCAATCACACCACCAATGTGCACCACTAGATTTTAATAGGGACTATGGTACGACAGGGCACTTCATGCGGTCTTGACCTGAATTCACTAAAAGTGAACCATGTCATCATGGAAACTCACTAACACTTCACTCCGAGACGTTTGCTCCTAGCAATTGGCTAACTTTTTTCGGGCTGAAGAATATTTCCATTGCACCGAATTCCAATAATCAAACAAGTAATCACACAAATCTAAGAATTCCTTAAACTGGGCGCTACAACCAAATGCGCATACTCCAAATTTATTACATTGCCCCCCTCTTCAGAAAGATCACTCGTCCTCGAGTGACACAAGCGTCACACTTCTGCTTTCTAATTAAAATTAATTACGTTTCCAAAAATCAACCACCAACCCGATTAATGATTCGCAAACATGATTAAGACAAAATGCTGAATCAATGGGCTTGTTCCTAGTAGCCCGTCACTCATCATCCAAAACCAAACTTTTTTTCTGAATCACTAATTGCTTATAAGTAAACTAAATATCAACGATGAACCATATGCGCATACTCCAAATGTATTACAATATCTTACGTAAGATAGCTTTACTTAGTTTGTACATTTCAATCTTTCTGTATCCACAAGATCCTTAGATGAACTGAGAACTACAATAATATTAATGTGAATTATGTTTAAACATCACATTTAATGGTTGCTTTTGTTATCCGTTGTTATGAATCAGAACTGTACGAGACTGAAGTCTTGAGCACTTAGTTTTTTTCTGGATCACCACTAATATAGCATACAAATTAGCATTTGTTTTCTTAAGTATCGTACAAAAGTATTAATATCAACTATTGTTGCTTTACTGTATGTTTATGTCTCATCTTTACAGACCCAAACCAGTCCAGTTGCTAGTGGTGTATACCCTTTAGGCATTGGCATGACATCATCAATTGGCTTGTGTTCGTCTTCGGAGAAAATCTATATAAGTACCCTTCAAATCCGAATGTGCACAACATGGTCTGACAACAGTGACATAAGTGTGACATTCTACTGTGGAATTGAGTATCAAGATACACACAGGAATATCAAATCTGCAGATTCAGGGGTAGTTAGATTCGCAGGTCAGTAGAAATACCATACATTATACTACAATATGTTCTGCCTACAAACTTACACACATTCCCAGTAAAGCGGACATACTGCTTAAGCCAGGCGATACATCAACACTTCCACCGTTGGATTTATTTTAGAATATCAATAAAATTTATAAAGAACTTTAAATATTAGAACTTGTTTAAGAAATTCTAGGATTATTTGGGATTTAATTAGCAATACCGTATGTTCTTTTTACATATTTCTTTTTGTATTATTGGGAAGGAAATAATTTGTTGAATTTTACAAAACGTGATGGGTTTCTCTATTCTATTACCTATTATTATTATCATTATTATTATTATTATTATTATTGTTATTATTATTATTATTATTATTATTATTATTATCATCATTATAT
>JAECUM010087534.1:0-13635 GCA_016617855.1 Megalonaias nervosa | reverse complement strand
TCCTGCGGGCGCCCATGATTGGATTATTGATGGATAATAAGAGATCTGTGTCACTATCGTATATTACTCTCCTTTTCTTTGGAGGAGGTGAAACTGTTTGTGACATACTGGTATTGTAATTAATATTGAGTGTAAAATTACCCCCTTGTATGAAACACCCTCCAAATACAGACCGTATCGGATAACATTGTGCTGATCTTATCAGGTTCACGGTTTCTTGGAAATGTTTTATTTTCTGTCTTGGAAATATGACAATTGTTGCTATTAGTAGTGGAAGGATATGCAAAAGGGAAATCTGCTTGTGGAATAACGCGTGGACGGATAAATGATTCCTTCTGACTGGTAAGTGAATTGTTTGTCATTAAAGGTTGCAGGTAAACATTTAATTCAGCTGTGACACAATGGTGTAAACATTTACGATTTTTGATCTCCTACCTTTAAGAGTCAATATGTTCCCTAACTTGTAGTCCATTTTCGTTTTGCTTTATCTTTATGGTTTTTTTATTTTTTTGTTTGTGAGTTATTTGTTTGTCTCCTCCACAAACTATTTTGGCAAATTTCCCTAAGTGTTGGCGTTTGTTTGATCCGAAAACAACTCCCTCAGGGCAAGCAGAAGACAACAATGCTTGTGTTCCTTGACAAAGTAGCCCCTAGTGCGTAGACAACCTGACTGAGACGGCTGGTCTGAGATAACCAGACTGACACAGGTAAAGTAAGGTTAGCAAAACAGATAGATTTTACTGTTGCATGGGTGAGAATATATTGCACCGTCCTAACAAAGGGAAGTAACCCACTATGGGACGAATACCATTTGATATGGGTTTTGCTTTTGACCCGCCTTCAAATTTTAAAAAGGCTGTAATCCTACTATTTATTAAAAATGTATCTGCCAGAAAATCTTTGATAAATGCATACATGCTATTGCTATAGGTTTTGGGTATGAAACAAGAATGCAAATCCCGAGAGTATTTAACATGAAAGTCAAAACGACCTAAGGGGAAAAACACTGTGTAAACTAAATGGAGAATGAAGCATGGCTTTTCATTGGTTGAATGCCGCTAATGACGTAATTGTAAAATTGTGGATACGTTATTTTAAATAAATATACGAAGATAATCTTTAAAATATTAACTTTATCCCCTTTTGTAGAGTTTTCAAGGACACAAAAATGAAAAAAGGTGAACTTAATGTAAAATAAGTGAGACGTTAATACCCTCTAAACATATCAGCCGTCAAAAATGTATATTGACATGATGCCGGAAGCGTCATTTATTTAGTCACCCATTTTTTAGAATTAAATCTACATCCAGCAGTGAAGCAACCTCTTAGAAACTAGTACCACAGTAAAGTGTGTAGAGATATGTCAATTATTGAACAAATCTGACTTGCTCAGAATGAACAGATCATTCCAGGCATTGTGGCACACTCGAACTCTGAAAATAAGACTCAAGAAAAAAAACATATGTACTTTATATGGCATCCATGTTTTGAGTCTCTCTCTCTCTCTCTCTCTCTCTCTCTCTCTCTCTCTCTCTCTCTCTCTCTCGCTTCCTCGGGTCATCTACCGTCCTGGTTGTAGACTGCTCTCTCTCTCTCTCTCTCTCTCTCTCTCTCTCTCTCTCTCTCTCCGTGTCAGGATTTTTCTTCTCCTGGATCAAACAATATCCCCACTCTTTTTACGTCAGATATCGCGTTATCGCAATTCGACAGGATTAAGATAATATGGTCAGTTCGTCACCTGATACACACTCACCGTATTATCAGAAAATTAATGTCTTTTCTAGCGGTTACTCAGTTCCTACTGGAACATGACATAATTATACCTCTTAGATGATTATTACACCCCGCTGTGGGCTGTAAATTACTGAACTTTGTCCATCAACACACGTTTCTAATGTTAACACCATCGATTCTCAGTTGAAAAGAATTCACAGCTTAACGAGGGACCGTAGCCAGTTCTTTTCCCTTTAAATAGATTGGTGGCAGCATAGAACAAAGCAGTCCAAGATTACTTTCGGTTTACTTCCAGCTTAACAAACAAACCAAGAAAATTTGACAGCATCTTCATCTTGTTTCACAAAATGTCTCAATCGTACGGATCGTGGATGTTATAGGAGCTAAGTTATCTCGGCGAAAAAAAGGAGTTAACTATAGAAAAGCAAATATCAGGCATAATCTGTGATACTGATATCGAAAATGAAAATCACATTTTCTCATGTCTGCATAAAAATGGAATAAACGTCATTTTTACTCAAATTAACTTTGGGATTCTTTTTCTGTAATTATTTTTAAACAAATTCATATCCCTACAATTATATAATTCACGAACCACTGAGTGATTTTTTTTTAAACATTCTTTAGATAGTTAGTTGGCGGAATAATTTTGTGAAAATTCTCGAGCTCCTTAGATATGATTTTAGCTGTTTAGTTTAGATATATACGAGATTCTCGTTATTAAGGTAATATTATATCTGCATTAGTCAACTATAAATGTTCTTGTTCTCAGGTTGGAGGCATATGACAATAGGTTTTTTCAGAGATGTCGTACTTGACAAAAATATTTACTAGTCATGTAAATGAAAAAAGTATGATGTATTACTGCTTTTCTCCGGGAGAAAATATTTTTCGGTTAAAACAGAGTATTATTATCTTTATTATGACGACTTTGTTTCCTATTTAAAACGGGTTTAATCTAATATTAAGCCCCAAACATGGCTGAGAGAGAGAGAGAGAGAGAGAGAGAGAGAGAGAGAGAGAGAGGCTTGAGGCCCTTTTCTGGGACCCCGATTAGCCGAGTCGTCTAAGGCGCTTGTCTTCACAGATCGCTTACATTTCATCTCTGTCCGCGAGGTTTCGAGTTTCGGCTCAGCCAATGTGGGTATGTGAGAAAGGCTTGCCAGTAGCCATTATCTTACATGCATCCTCAAATTTTAACGTAATTGCTCTGGAAATCGGCGTAACTAACCTTGCTTGTTGCCTCTACTAAGCTGAAATTTCATAAGTATGTTTGACAGTTTCTTAATGTTCATCAACATCAAAAAGTAAACGAATGGTTCGATATGTATTTGTATAACTGCTAAAGTATATGACGTACTGTAAATATACGTCCTTGCAGAGAAACGTCACGGGTCTTAATATCAGTTTAGCTTCAATTTCGAAGTTCGCTTTTTCTACGGGTTTACAAGCAGGACCGTGATAATGTTTGATGTTGGAATTTTATTCCCTAAAATAATGAAAGCCATCAAAAACATTCTGACGTCCGACATTTGTATTCACTTGTACAATTACGAAAAATTTGTTCTCGTCATCAAATATTGATTCAATTGAACCGTCGTTGTATTCACTCTCAATGCAGTATGTATACAGTTTATGTGTCCATGAGTGACGTCAAAGGGACATGAAGCTCTCCTGTAGGGCACGGGATTAATTAAAAGCTATGCGTAGTAGGTCTCGAAGGCTCGTAACAACCTTAAGCACACTATAGATTAAAACGAAATACCGTCCTTTGTAAACTTTAGTATTATTTGCTGTAGTATTACTATCCAAGTGTATTTTATCATTCGATAACTATGATCGATTGGTACATGAAAGGTACATGAATAGCAAGGGAAAAGGAGGATTCTGGCTCAGAGATATCCCCCTCCCTCCAAACAAGTACAAATTCCCTATCCCAGAGACCCCACCAATCCCTCTCCCATTTTCATCCCAAGAGGATTCTGCCTCAGAGACCCTATTTTGTACTAGGGACCAGGTGATAGCCAGTGACAGAACAGTTATTTACTCATTTCAAGGTTTCTATCATCGATTTTGCCTCTTTTAGACCAGGAACCAGGCGATGGCTTATGATAGAACAGTTATTTACTCATTCTAAGGCTTCGGGAAAAGTGTACAGATTCTCCTCCTCCTGAGGAAAGTCCAGAGACCTGGTTTTGGCAAAGACACTGTTTGAGATTATTCAATTTCATACTCTATCATCACCATATTTTTTTGATAATTTTTTTCATACTTGCTAACTCTCATTGGTAGACTATCTGTTAACATACTGTCAATAATACGAAATTCACGTATTAAATCGTCCTTATCATATTTTACACCTCGCAAATAAGATCGTATTTGATCAAGCAATTTTTTTTATAAGTGATACTCGCTGTTTTGCAGGCATTTTTGCTTAGTCTCAAGTCGAGGTTCAACTTTTTTTACACGCTGTTGCAAGAGAAACACCAACACCGGATATTATTAACAAAAACGGATTTAATGATGCTCCACTCGAAATTATACCAGAGCCAGTCATTAGCAGTGGTAAATATGATATTATCCGAAGTATTTTGCTATAGAATTTGTAACACTGTTTTACGCACCAAAGTTGTTTTATGATAATATCTGTAATATTGCATTAGTGCGTCAACATCCTGTTTTGGAATTTCATCTGAAATATGATTGAAATCGATGATCTGTTTTTTCATTATACAATATTTGCTTACAATTTTTATACAATGTCAAAAGTTCTAGTACCAACAACTGAATCAAGAAACTCACGGAACTTATTATTGTTAGGATCAGCTATAAAATCTCTATACTTGTCATAAACATCTGACGATGTATTCTTATATCGTTCATCTGTTAATACCTCATTTTTCTTTAACCAACTGTAGGAATCAAACGTGTTTTCTACTTCACGTTCATACAAACCTGTTTCATTCACCAAATTACCGTATTCTCTTTCTGTTTCATTAATAAACCCGAGTACCAAGCTTATCTGCTCCAAAGTAAAATTTTTTAGAACAAGATGTTGTCTGATAATTACGATTATAACATTTATTAGCATTACTTTTCGTAGTCTGTCTAGTTAAATTATGAGATGACCAATAACAGAAGCTACTTTTAACATTAATTTTTCGTATGGTTTCATGAGTATTTTCTTGATTTCATTGTAATAATTTCGTATTGGCAGTTGTCTAGAGCGTTGAAGCGATGGAAGTGGAACATCATATTCTTCACTTATGACGTAGTAAGAATTAATTTTTTTCTTCCAACCTTGTTTTGTTCGACTTCTTCAGAAAACATTTCTCGCTCAACATCTCTGAAATTATTAATTTCATCGTTAAGATCTTTGATGATCCCAAGAGATTTGTTAACAATAACTAGATCAAATTCTGGTTCTTTGCGAATCATTGGTAGAATTGCGTTTGAGTACACTTTACTAATCAACGTTGTATTCGTTGTTAAAAAAGCGATTTAAACCAAGGTTTGTTTGTCGTAATAGTACATACCGAGATGCTTAAAAATTTCTCGTTCTGAAAAACTATCTTGTAACTTTTTGTTTCTTATCAAATTTAATTTTTTAGATTCCGCTAGTTTGTCAAGACGAATATGACTGATGTTTATTCGTTTTTCTTCATAAGCTCTTCCACTATAAGCTCGTGCTTTTATTAGATTTGATTGTATTATAAAATCTATATTTTCCTTGTCAAGCTCGAACAATATTTTTTCAGCAGGATTTTAACTATTTTTGTTCTTCTAGGCAATCATCAGGATGACAGTATCTGTTTATGACATCAAAGTCGTTTATTGCTTTTATTAGTTGTGGTCCTCATATATATCTAACGCGAAGAAAATTATTTATTACTTCTGGTATTTCCGTATTTAAATCTTTAATGTCAATATATTTCATTCTTTGGATTATACTTATCGCTTGTGATTCGTTGTTAGGATCTGTTTCTCTAACATCTTTGTATGGGTTAAAAATATTATCATAAAATTCTCTTGCAACGGTTACAATTGGTGGTTCAGACATTTATTTTACAACGTTAGATTAAATTTGTTCATTGAGTGTATATATTTGAAATGCTGTCAATCCTGGAAAAGGATTTTCAGCCGTGACAATATAAATTCGCAGTTGGAATTGTAACGTATTGTGTTGTTGAAATATACGTGTCTGCTGTACTATACAGTATTGCCCAGTCAATATCATCATTTGATCCTTCCAATCGCCAATTATAAATTTGCCCAACGCTAGAGTTTAATCGACCGCGCAAATGAAATTGCCAAATAGCGACTGCAACAGGACATTTGATTTTGATCCAAAAATCTTTATTTTGTCCGTTAGTAGTCCATTCTTGTCTATCAGAGAAATCGTAATGAGGGTAATTTTCAGGATAATATGATGATGCGCTTACCTCAAACCCAACTCGGTTATCAGTTGCCTTAAAAACTGTTGGAATATACCCAACAGTTTTTAGTTCGTTTTACACCACCACTAGATATACTATCAACATACGCTTTATTTGTCAATTTTGTAGAGCGTATAAAAATAAACAATGGATTATAATAAAAAAAAACAAAAAACGAATTACTGAAGAAACTTGCTGCGTCTCAAGTTGCTTTTAAGAAAAAGGTGGAAGAGGCACGTCGAGGACAACGTGCTGCAGAAAAATAAACCCCCAAACTTTTTAAACCGGTTACTTAAACAGTACTTGGCAAACAACCAGAGGAACTATAAAAAGTACAAGGAAAAGGTTTGTTAGGTTTACTCGGAGAAAGATCAAAAGAAGAAACTAAAACATTTATAGAGGGACTTGTGAAAAACATTGCTGATCCTGCTGCACGACAGGCTGAATTTCACAAATTAATGAATAACCCTCTTGCGCTTCAGCAAGAGATAGCAAGACTGACGGTTAATCCAGCCGAGTTAAAGAGGTTGATAGAAAATTTGTCAAAACAAACTCAACAATTAACTGAGGAACAAAAAATGATACGTGAAACTATCATAAGAGAAATGCCTATTGAAAAACAGATAAAACTTTACAGAAAACAAGCTCTGTTAAAAATAGATAATTCCGAAGTTAATGATTTTATTCAAAAATATTTGGTAAAAAACAAACTTAACGATCTTGATAACATTCGAAAATGGAGTGATGATGATTACGATAAACTACAACAAATTTTAAACGATAAAGTTAATGATTTTCCAACAGCTGAAGAAACGCTTAAAGAAGCTAAAACAGAGGAAGAAATGTTGGCTATATTATATGAAATGAGAGATGGAGTTATTGCTAGTGTTTTAAGAGCAACAGCAAATCAGTTCAGAACTAGAAAAGAAGAATATAGTAAAGGTTGTACATTTTCAAGGTTATTTGATAAGTACGAAAGTCAACGAAATAGAAGATTACCAGGGGAAAAAACTGGAACAGGTATAAAAATGTTTACATCAAACGCAGAAATAGTTAACCGACTTATGCTATTAATAATGTCAAAAGATGCCGGTAATGAAAGTATGGAAATTGACAACGAAATTATTGATATATCATATAATCTTAGATCTTAGATCAAGCAGGTTACTGACATCAGACGAGTACGAAATTTTACATAGCGATCTTATCTAATGATCTTGATATAATGTCAACAACATTATTACTCGATTCGTCACAAACAATGAGTGACAGCGCAAACTTTTCTGTCCACTATAATCCGCCAATAATACTAGATCCTGGTAAACAGGACGAAATCGGATTAATTTCTGCTACAGTATGGCATTCTATGGCAAATGTAAAATTAAACGTCAATGATGACTTTACATTTAATTCTGGAGCTTGGGTATCAGTTAAAATACCAAAGGGAGCGTATAATGTAACTGATCTCAATAAACGATAAAGAACTGATAACAATGTACACTGCCGCAGACAATTTTGAGCTGGCTCCAAATTATAATACGCTGCGAGCCAGAATCACATTAAGAAATAATTTGATAATCGATTATTCACCAGATACCAGTATCGCGTCGCTGCTAGGCTTTAAAAACCAACAATACGGCAGTGTTGCAGAACAATGTGTATCGAATGACGGTGATCTGCCTGTCAGCATAACACAAGTAAACACAATATTGATCAATTGCTCTATTGCAACAGGGTCTTATTCAGCTTTAGGTAGTCAAGCTCAAACAATCTATAGTTTTTCGCCTGATGTTCCGCCTGGGTCATTAATGCAAATTACTCCTCGACAAATAATATACTATCCGATTACTCCTGAAAACCAGATCACAAACATAACAATGCAACTAACAGATCAATCAGGGTGACAAATAGATCTTAACAACGAGATTGTAACGTATTACTTACACCTACGCGCAACAACGTAGTTGTCAAAACTTAATTTTGCAAGCCTGTATTTTAATAACAAGATGAGACAAAGAAAAATTTATCAAAGAACTATTGTAGGGGGAGTTTTTGGAAACGTATTTACAAAAATTGCCGAATTTTTACCAGGAGTTAGTACAGTAGCACCAGTTGCAATTGACGCGGGTAAAGCTTTTGCCACGGGGGCAGCCAGTGCAGCAGGCAATGCAGTAGGGCAAAAAATCACTGATAAAATTAAAGGCACGACATCTTCCGCTGTCGAAATAAAACTAGCAATATCAGATATTGCACCAACAAAAGAAACAGAACGAGTTATGATAGCTACCACAAAAATTACTGTCGCCACGCGGTGAGGAGGTGGCACGTAAGCTAGTAAATAAAACAAGACGAAAATTACATTTACCTCAGATCTGACATTACAATTTTGTGTGGCGATTATAAAATAAAAAATGTCAGTTAAAAATTATCTTGATTTTGGTGGGGAATATGATACCGACAATACAGTGACAGAATTCAAGTATATCAAATACCTCGACGAGAACTCAAACGAACCTAATAAAGCTGGTCAAAGAATTTTTAACACATGTGACGAAGACGTGTTTTTATTGCCGCACAAGGCTATGCTGGAAATTTGTGGTAGAATATTAGATGCGGCTGATGGTGATATTGCAGCTGGCACAGAAATTGCGCTTGTAAACAATGGCTGGAGTTTGTTCAAAAGTGAACGATATCAACTAGCAATTCAAACAATAAAGGATATTGATAATTGGTTACCGGTTGCAAGTACAATATTAAATATTGTTTCGTTTTGCGATGATTATTCAAAATCCATCGCAGCAAATATGATGTGGTTCAAGGACACAGGACTTGGACAAGCTGTTGGAAGTAAATTTCATACTGGTGATGGTGTTGCTGGCGCAGACAATAATAATCTTATAGGTGCTGCAGCTGCCGCTGATGCTGCGGAAATTGGAGCCGCAATAAGATTAGCTGCTACAAATACACGACAACAACGTTACAACAAGGGATATACCAAACGAAAAAAAAGCGTTTTGCAGCGGAATCACAACAAATAACAATGATGTTACCGTTAAGCACAATATTTGGATTTTGTCACAACTACCATAAGGTATTTCGAGGGTTGAAACATACTATAATTTTAGATCAGGCAGACCAAAATAATTATCTTATTCGGGTTGGTGGAGCAGATGCAAAATTTGTGATTACAAAATTGGCGCTGTGGATGCCTTGAATTGTTCTATTAGTAGCTAGGTTAACAGAACTTAACACAACGTTAGATGCTTTTACAAAAAAATGATTTATTTTCTCCAGCATAAAATATTTAAAACAGTTGTTCCTAACACAACTGACTACACATGGCGTATTACAGCTACTCCGAGTGAACAGTAACCAAGGTATGTATTCGTTGTTTTTCAGCAAACAGCACGACTTGCACAGCTTGAAAAAATATCTTTACTAGCATTTAAAAGATGAAAAAAGACAAACTTTGCTTGACCTTTACTTAACTTTAATACAAATTTTCAGAAAAAGTTGAAGTTCTTAAAGATGATATTTACAAATAATTTTAGGGTCCTAAAATGCAAATAAATGGCCCTCTTTACAATGAACAAAAGGTGTATGAAAGAAGATCTTTTAGTTTGTAAAGAGGCAGTAAATTTTTCCATTAAGTAATTAAAGGGAATCATTTCCATTTCTTAAAAGGTAAAAAAAAAAGACCGCATTTAAGTCATAAAATCTCATTAAAGGTTAACATTACATGTCTTTACATTAATTAGTATATACTGTAATTTACCTTTACAGTACTCATTAGCTACCTTTACAAAAATTAAAGTTGCAGAAAGTATTATCTTTCATTAGTCTTTACTGGCAACAAAATAAGCATTTTCTACTGTAAATTTGATTTTAAGCAACTTTAATTTGCATCAGAGTATATCTTGTGTGTAAAATCCTGCAATGAGGCTTTACATTACACATTCAATACTTTTCACCAGTCAGCCTGGGTTCAATCCTCCATTCCAGCAGTGGTTACCATTCGGGTTTGATGGTTTCCTCTAGGTTTTATAATCTACCTTGCATCCAGGACCACCATATCCTACGTATGCCAGCCATCAAGAGCACAAAAATGATGGTAATCTGATGCATGAAGAATTTATATATCATGAAAACTTCATGCCTATGGAGATGTCTGTTCACTACTGTAACCTTGGTAACAAGATTCACTGTATAATAATGTGGGTTTATGGGACAGGTAAGTGTAAAGTGTAAAGAAAAAATGTACAGAACAAACTCAAAAAAAGAACAAGCTATTAGCATCATCCTTTATTACAATATTAATTTTCTCAAGAATTCAACAATAATGACATGTACAAAGGATAATAAGATATACAATCACATCTTGGTTATCCAACCTCCGTTTATCCGACTATTGCTTTATAATATGCTTCAAATGTACATGCTGATTAAACATAATGCACAAATTTATCCATTTACACAACAATTGCCTTTATAAAATATTTTAATTTCAGTGGCTTGTCTCAGATAAACAAGATGAGACTGTACATGTTTATGGAAATTTATATTACTATGTAAAATGATGTAGCCATATACAATTTTCAAATGTGAAAAAGTGCAGCAGGTCCATTACCAACATACTAAAATCTGAGAGCAGTAAACTAGATTTTTTTTTTAAATGATGCAAACAAGAATTGCAGAAAATATGATTGATCATATACTTCTTTCCCATTGACAGAACACCCAATGTTTCATACGACAGAAAATAACTTTGTTGTGCTGTCTATAGCTTTGTTTTATGTTAAAACCTTTAACAAAATGTACATACATTTACAACCATTAGTTATCAACAAAAAAAACCAACCACAAAACTATACTGTAAAAGGAACACATAATAATATGAATGGGTCCCTTGTAATAGATCAGCTATATCAATTATTTAATTTTCTGATCCAAGTACAAAATGATTACATTACTTCCTACAGTGTATTTAATTTACATTCAACTATGTTGAGCTCCATTTTAACCAAATAGTTCTGCAACACCAGCTCTAGTTATGAAACAAACCATAGAAATGGTGACTACATTGCTCACAGAAATATACCCTCATCTCTCCTGCACCCCACTCCTACCCCATGATGAAAATGTCTATAGCCAAAAATAGACCACAACTCTTGTGAAAATTGTGTCAATACAATGATTGGTCAGTATGCGTATCTTCTGATGATGACCCTAATACATACTTAGCTTTACAGCAATCCAAAAAAGACTGCAAGAGTAGTTGCATTCACAAATTTCTGACATACACTGCATCAAGCTTTAAGTCAAGAAGGGCAATAACTCCTCCAAAAATTAAGGAAGCCCAAGAATTTGTCAATATATGCGCATATTTAAATGATGACCATAGTATGTACCAAGTTTAACCGCAATCCATAAAAAAACTTTAAAAAATGCATGACAATTGCATTTACAATGAAAGGTTCTGTCGTGCACTGCATTCAGCAGTAAGACAAACATAGCAACTCCGATCCTAAAACAACTGGGTAGCAAAGTGATTTGTTGATACGTGTATCTTCAGGTCATGACCATAATATTTACCAACTTTCATGGCAAATCCATCAAAAACTCTGGGACTAGTTGTGCCAAGGCATTTTTAACGGAATTTTTACAACTGCACAAATTACCCAATTTATGATAATTTGCATAGTTTACAACTGCACAAAACAATATTTTACAACTGCACATTTTTCTTTTACAATTGCACAAATGGACATCAACTGCACACTAAAAAATGCCCCGAGTTGTACTAATATTGAGATTGTGCTGTATGGATGTACCCCGAGTATTACTATAAAGAGACAGAACTAAAACAATCAATATAAAACATTCTTGATTGAGAAAAATTAAACTATCTTTGTGTTTATACAACAAGTATGCCCTCTCACCCAACTGCAGTAAAAAGCCAGTCACAAAAACTCGAAAGTTTGACATAACCCATAATGTCATAAAAACATGATATCATGTACATATGCATAAAGAAATGAGTAACAAGTTTAATTTGTCAGCATTAAGTACTTTTATGTAGAAATCCTTAATTAAATGGAAAAAATATCTGAAAAAATTTAAATTTGGTTGAAAATATAAAGAAATGCTATAATATCCTGAAACTCTTACCCAGTTGTCCACATATGCATCAAAATATGCCATATGAATTATGCCACTTTGTCACTGTCAAGTGGGTTTTGCGTAATCATGCTACCAAACTTCACAGGATGGATAAAAAGAAAGAGAGAAACAAATGATGATGCCCCACCCACTGTAAGCAATAGGAGTATAAAACTGGGTTGCACCTTGAGTAAGCCCAGGGGACATTTTCATACCCCAAACTGCCAGTGCACCCTTAAATTAAACAAATCTCCATATCATGATCATTAAAGGAGGTCAGAGGTACATGCATTGTTCCCTTGACAGCTCAAACAAGGTGCAACAATGATAAAAGTACATTTGTCAGGCAAATCCAAAAATATGCAAGCAATAAGTTTGGGAGTTTTAAGCAAGTTACATGAAATTAAACAATTAATTATCATGGATGCATACAATTTAAATTTAGTTTAGTTTTTTTCATTCACTGGTTAATGTATTGGATAATTCTGTGACAGAAAATCCCCCCTCCACCTCCTGCATGATGTTCAGCAGATTCCTACTCAATGTTGTTTTCGTCATCCCCCCAAATGCTTTTGGCGATTATCCACTTTGACTCCTCTGGGACATCAGGGGTGTCTTTGACCTTTTTGATGCCCCACGTTCTTTTTAACAGAAGCCTCTTGCTCCTTGACAAACATATCTCCATGTATTTATTGTCCAAAATTTCCTTCACTTTTTGGAAGGTATCCGATTCCCATGAAGGAGGGTGGGAAATCAGCCCACCATCTGCCCCTTCTTCATCGGAACTCATGTAGTTCTTGTCCAGCACCTTCCTTAGTTTTGCCTTTTTATCCACATTCCAAGAGTCTTTCTTGTCCAAAGCAGTGAGTCTTCTTTTGGATTTGTTACATTATAAATAAGAAAAATAAGTTGCCAATTAGACTGCACTTAATTGCTTGACTTATATATATATATATATATATATATATATATATATATATATATATATATATATATATATACATACATACATACATACATACATGTATGTATATGTATAATAACGCCAACATAAATACAAAGGTTCTAGCTATTATCATCCCAAGCAGGAAACAAGCCCTTGCTGTAACAGCATTTATTGCCTAGTCATGTACACTTGCACCCTTAGCTATTCAGCCATGGGCTTATCGCCCAAAAAAAGCATTGAATTAGGTCGAAGGTAAGGTTTTAACATGAACAAGGACTCTCACTAGAGAAGCGGAATATAAAACTCAAGCCTTATATATATATATATATATATATATATATATATATATATATATATATA
>JAECUM010087529.1:0-17309 GCA_016617855.1 Megalonaias nervosa | reverse complement strand
TTACAACTATGTATCATTGATATTACGAACACTGTAGATTGATCCCAAAGAAAGTGTAAACACACCGTTACGACGACTCATATTATTTTAGGTTACTTGGTGCAAGTTCAGTTTTAAGGTTTTCATCCAACCCAAAATGTTTTTCTCTCTCACTCCATATTTCTGCGTATGTTGACTCTTAAGCATGATAAGGGATAGGGGAACAGAAAAAAAGAAAGGATTGCAATGAAATTGTGTACCATGTTAAATTCATTTAGGAAACGAGGACTATAAATACTTTTTATCGCTATTTTCATTTGTCATCAATGATTAATGAGTGGAAATTCATCATTGATCTATAGGCCTGCGGTTGAAAGAATGTTTATATATTCGTATTATATATATATATATATATATATATATATATATATATATATATATATATATATATATATATATATATATATATATATATAACATGTTAATACGCATTCTTTTGATGTATGAGGTTTCCGTATTTCCTATATTCAATTTATTTATTACAGATTGTACTTAAGTACCTTGTGTAGAATGAAGCTACTATATATCTTTTTTATATTCAATGCATAAGCAATGATTTTTAAAATTTTTAATTACACAAATGACATAAATGTGTGTCTTTCATCATATGTATTGGATTCACCTTAGTAAGTACTGATTGTTACCATTTGTATCACATAGGTCATCATACAAATGTACATATGTTTCAAGTGGAAAATTAGAAGGATATTAATTGATCTAGCACGTATTTGTTAGAAGATTCTAACAAAGTCTGTGGGTTTTGTGGGCCCAGTCGGTTTTGTAGGTTTCCTAAGAAGTATAATGTCGTGGGCTGCTTGTGGGTACTCAGCTCAGCAGCTTTCAAACTAGTTACGTCAAAATTATTGCAATTTTTATGTATTTATTTTTGTTAAGTTTATTATTTTTCTGTATAATGTTTTGGAACTTTAGGCACTATTTTGGACAGTAAATATGTGTTTAAAGTTATTTAAGCATAGCAACAAATTATTTAAGTAGTTTTTCTTTCTAAATTATACGAATTCCGTTCAATACAAATTTATTTCATAAGCAAACTAGCTTTTTATATCACTTGTTATAAGAACTCAGTTATAGCGTCAAATTGAGTGTTTGTCATCAGACTAATACTGTTATTTATTTATGATTTTCGGTATTTAATTATTTTTATGAAGCTAAATATATAGCTAATAAACTTGGTTATGCTGCAAAATATATAATTCATTTTCTTACATTATAGCTCCAAAATTGTTCTTAGAGAATAGAATGTCTAAGATATTGTGAACGTTATCCTCGCCGATTTGACATTATCAATCCAATTTAGTAATCGCATGATGTAACACTTCATAAACCAAACTCCAGCGTGTTCATTAAAAGCTCAAATGTTCAAGTCATTATGAGCCTTATCCTGACCAACATTCTAAGTTAAATTCAGCAATACCAGATTAATCTAGCAATCTCTAAAAACAACACAATTATGCACGGCTTTTTATTTCATGATTTACTAGTTGTCTAAATCATCATGAGTGCTGTCATGGCTGACTTGGCATCCAATTTAATGCAATTTATATCAATTCAGTTGAAATAAGTATTATGTTATAGTGAAAGTGTAAAGTCAAGCAATTGCTCTCCTTGCGATTTTGCATTTAACAAATTACAATCCAGTCATATTTTCTCCTCTGCAGTAATCTTTCTAACATTTAAATCTAAATCTTCCGTACATCAAAAGAGGTATTAATAGAATGAATGAACAGAATGGTGCTAAATATACTCTAACTTTGTGTGAGATTGCCATATATAGAACTGTACCTCAGGATAATGATAGTAGTCTGGCTTTGTATGAAAACAAGAAGACTCCATAGCTACTGCAACTTTATGCATGTGTTTTCAAATGAATTATATTGTGTTTGAGTTCAAAATGATTCAAGAGTTAGAGTTTACTACATTCTCCCCTCCTTAGTCAGGATCAAAAGAAGCATAATCATCAAACAGTCATACTCCAATGTAGTCTTCTGTACCAAGCATGGCCGTTACAATAAACATCCAGAGAGAGAGAGAGAGAGAGAGAGAGAGAGAGAGAGAGAGAGTAAACAAAATCCCACATAATCCCACATATACATGACCGAAATATGATCTATATGTGTAACAATTGTTACACTCTAATAGGTTCGGAAGAAACATGTTCAATTATTCTTTTTTATCTCATGTTCGAATCTACAATATTCTGTAGAAGACTCCTTTTGTTCCTTATGCAAAAGTATATTGCTACAATTGCAACAAAGTTTTATATAAGTTTTCATCAAATAATGTTTTAAATGCTTACATCTTTTTCAGATAATAAAAGCTGTTGAATGCCTACATGTAACATTGTCGTATGTACTGTTTCAAACGATTACATCTATATATGAACCTATGCGAAGGCATGAAAACAAAACTTGGTAAATACGTGTCATGGTTAGAAATGTTACAAAACCGTAAGAACTTTCTATAGCATTCTCCCTCAGTTCCTTGTCCTACAAATATCCTGAAACGATAGCATAAAAGTTGTGTATATATCTGTCACAAATGTTATCCATGGCTCCAAACGATGCGCAATTATTAGACTTATTCACAAGAAGCCAAGCTCCTTGTCTTCTACCTGTACTCAAATGATACACATAAATATATATTAATTCGTGTCTTTCTTTGTGCCTTGGACTCTTAAAAGTGCGTTAGGCCATGGCTCGAAATGCTGCGAGCACGTTAGGTCTACCGTAGGTCCCTGTCTTCTATCGGTACTGAATGAAGAACCTTATATTTCTATTAATATTGCTCCTGTACATAATTTAGACTGCTTAAAAAGAGTTGTGCCTACAGTATAGCATCCGACCTCAGATCCTTGTCCTATAAATATACTGATAAAATCGCAACGGAGTTACCATAAATGCCTTGTCCTCAAATGCCTTGTCAAAAACATTATGCTTCTTCTACAGCAACCTCCCTCAGCTCCTTGACCTCTAAAAATCCTGATACTATCACAAATAAGCTATGTATATATCTATCAGAAAAGCTCTCCATCGTTGGATATGCTGCAATCACGTTAGACTTACCTTGGGTCCCTGTCCGCAATTGGTACTGAACGAATAACCATATACGGTTATTAATCTTTATCCTAGGTCCCTGTACATGTCTTGGACTCTTTGAAAAGCGTTATACCTGTAGTATGGCATTATACTTAAGGTCCTTGTCCTCTATTTGTACTCAATGAATAGTCATATGTTTCTATTAATGATTACTCTAGGTTCCTATATATGACTTGTACTTATACACAGTCATTTCTATGGTAACCACAATCAGGTCCGTGTCCTCTAAATATACTGTATGATAAATGCTTTTCATGGCGCGAAATAATGCGCCAACGTTAGGTACATTATAAAGCAGCTAACATTAGGCTAGTCCTATCTCAGTACGGAATGAATAACCACATATTTGTTAATAGTTATACTATGTCCGTGTACATGACTTTGACTCAGAAACGAGTCAGGTTTAATTTATAGCATAGCATCCTACCTTAGGTTCTCGTCCTCTACCCTTCAATGAATAAACATATTTAGTGTAAAATATCCCAGGTCCATATCCATGACTTGAAATCATACAGAAAACTTATGCCTAATCTATAGCAACATCACTCAGGTCCTTGTCCTCTACATATACTGATACAATATCAACGAACTTATGTATGTGTCTAGCAAAACTCTTTCCAATATTTCTAAATTATGCACCAACCTTAGACCTGTTCTAAAGCAGCCTACACTGTATCCTTGTCCTCAAACTGTACTCAGTGAATAAGCATACATTTCTAATATTTGTCCTATGTCCTGTATATGAGTTGGACTCTCACACAAGCATTATACTTATTCTTTAGCAAACTCCCTCAGATCCTTGTCCTCTAAATATGGAAAAGAAATTATGTATATATGAATCATAAGTGTTGTCCATGATTAGAAAGAATGTGCCAACCTTAGACGTGTTCCAAAACGCCCTACCTTATGTCGTTGTCCTCCATCTGTAGCTGATGAATATGCATCTATATCTATTAATTCCTATCCTGTTTGTATCTGTATGCAAGCGCTATCTCTTAGAAAGCGCTAGGCCTCTAATTAAGTATCCTACATTAGGTCTTCTTTGCCTCTGAATAAGACTCTAAAAAAGTCTTATACCCACCTTAGGTCCTTGTCCTCGACCTATACGCAGTGAATAACGATATGTTTGCTTTAATTATCCTAAGTCCCTCTATATGACTTGCACTCGTAAACAAACAGTATGCTTATTCTATGGCAACCTCCCTCAACCCGTGTCCTCCAATTATACCTATACTGTTGCAAACAAGTTATGTCTATATTTATCATAAATATTTTCCTTTATTCAAAATCGCGCGCCAACATTACATTTATTCTAAAGCATCTTACCTTAGGTCATTGTCCTCTAACTCTACTCATTGAATAAGTATTATATATTTATTAACTCATATCACAAGGTTCTTTTCTGTACCTTGGACTCTTTGAAAAGCGTTAGTCGTGGTTTGAAATGATGTGTGCTATGTATATTTAATTTGATTTGTTTGTTAGTTAGTTTTATTTAGTTTTATTTTTTTTTTTCATTATATGCTATTGTAATGCAGCATTGTATGTTAGACTTGACCTCGTCCAAAACTGAATTCATTTCTGCTTGAACCAAATTGTCTTTTTTATTTTATTCATTGTAACAGCTAATATAGAGCTAAATTATTCTCTTTATGTATCGGTGTAAAATCAGTATTATTATTAATAGAAGAAGTAAATATGTTTATTTGGGTCAAAGTTTAGAATTTCCTAAGTGAATTATGCATAATCCAGGTTATTGTTTTGTAAACATCATGATCATTCTAGAAAGTTATTTTCCATTAGGTAATGTTTTTTCTTTTAGAAAATGCTAATTGTGACCTGAGGTCAAGTAGAGAACTATATATATATCGTAACTGTGAGGACTTGGTCATTCGCACTTTCAAGTTGTATTATGTTGTGTCCAGTTGGGATGAATCTTTTTCTTTAAATTATTGAATTAAAGTGATTATTTTCTCTGGAAATACAAATGTGCTCTGATAAAATTCTTGGATAAAGACACTCACTGGAATTTATACTGAATACAATCCTGAAATTATATTACTGTGATTCAACAAAAGACTGTTGACACATCAACACTCTATAAGCTATAACACGTCATCGCCATCAATTTTTGGATTTGTTCGGGACTTGCACTGAGTTTTATTCAGGAGTTTTAATTATTAGGACTTGTATCTGTAATTCTTGGATTATTTTGGGATTTAATTCGCAATACCGTTAGTTCTATTTTCTCATTTTCACTTTGTATTCTAGGGAAATAAATTATTTGTTAAATTTTACAAAGCTTGTTGTCTTTCACTCTTTTCTGTTACTTATTTTAAGAACATAGACTCATAACATGTGCCAATGTTAGGTCCTAGGTCTCTGTACATTACTTGGACTCGATGATCAAAAAAGATTATGCTGATTGTTTAGCATTTTAAAAGCGAAATTAAAAAGGTGAATATCTACGGAATCGTATTCTTTTGTTCCTGTTTTGCATAAGAGGCCACGAATTATTTCATAACATGGCACAGAAATTTATATTTTGTAAGGTGATTACAGGCCGGAGCCTTGATTAATAAGTACATTATATTAATTTATTCTGCATGCTGTGTCTACTATAGTTTTTAAAGGGAAAAAGTAATTCTGTGAAACTATTTAAAAAGTTTTTTTTTTTTTATTTAATCGGCAAGACGAGAAAATATATTTTGCCGAGTTAGATTTTATTGCGAAATTGAAACGTCAGCTGTCCTGTTAACGGAAAAAGTCATTCTGTAAAACTGCTAAAAAAGTTTACTTTTTAAAAAATTAAATCAGCGACATAAGAAAATATGTTTTGCAGAGTTGGATTTTAGTGCGAAATTGAAACGGCAACTGTCATGAAATCTGAAACGTACAGGATAATTTCATATTAGAAAAATAAATAAAGATATTGCTAAAGCAACATGTGTAAAAACAATAAAGAACAGAAAGAGAAGTAATGTTTAGTTATGTCGCGTCGAAAATTTCCCTTTCTAACAGCCGAAGCCGAATGCGGTATGTGGAATGAAGTTTTGGTTGCGACTATCAGGATATAAAAAGTTAGTGTACCAGTCAAGATCACCCAGCCCAAACTCATGAAAATTCATGCCTACTCCAGCTCCCTGTCCATGTAGACCTACCGCCAGTCCCTGCCATCTAGTGCCGACCGTTTTCTTACGGTTGCACTATGTAGTCCATATTGTGGTACTTGTTATGTGGTTATATTCCATATTGAGACTCTGTACCCAAATAAACACAACCGGGTCACAGGGTATAAGACTAGACGAACGAGTGGTTCTCCACCTTTTTTCTGACATAACTGGTGGCGGACAGCAGTAATGTCAGAAATAAAGATGCGAGAACTATTTATTGATCTATTGGCACGGCTGCAAGTCCTGTTCCAGGCACTGTTCTACTACCGCAAGGATGTCGGCTTTTCTTGCGCCAGAAAAGGGTTAGGGTTAGGGTTAGGTCCGAGAAATTCTTTGCCAGGATCCGCTTTTAATAATCGTGGCCATATAAAAGACACGCTAGCGTGCATTTGCGACACCCGCAGAATCTTTTGATGTCAGAGATACCGCTTCTTTTTATTTGCTGGCCACATTAACAATCGTCAGTTCGTATTTATAAATGCGTAATCAGTCATGTCGATCACGGACACGATCGTGAGGAAGACATAACAAATCTGCCTGATAACCTCTTTAGGTGTTTGGGCATCAAACCAACCCATGAAATCTTTGTGGTACTGGCAAATAAATTTGCAACAGCGCTAATTTGGTCAACCATGTTAGGGCAATTCCATGAGTGACCTTAGCTGCACTGGCTAACTGTTTCACAGCGGCTTCTTCTCTCCAGTGCTCATGCAGATTGTAGCATATTTTGGATAATGTTCGGCTCTTTGTGTCCATTGTTTGTTTATATCGGTATAATTTTACTTATAATGTGTGTCACGGGAGGCAGAGACGAGTGGACCCTCTCAACCAAATGCAATCTTGGCTTTCATACTTCCTTTGACGACCCATCGACCTCCGCAACACCTGTGTATCTTCTATGCCATAATAATCGGCTGAATCATATTCATTTTTCCCTTGTAGATCAATATGGGTACGTGGCTGATCGGCGCGGTGAAACATTGCCGATACAGTTGTACATTAGATATTGATCTGACATTTAATAATAACAATGACAATTCTGCTTGTACGTGTGAAACCCGTTCGTGTTATTAATGCAAGAAAACAGTGTACATGATCTATTCTGTAACTGGGCTCGGTGACGTAGTTCTTGGATTATTTGCACGCGGACGAAATGTACTGGCGGGATTACCATCACTAAACAAGATACATCACGAGTTGTGGATAGTGTTAAAAGTGCTGCTGTGTATAGATTAAAACATCTGGGCTTGCAGGCATTTCAATCGCTTCGACATCGATTACGATTAGTAACACGAGTAACATCACCAAAGGCGGTTCCAGTTACATTGCCATCCACCCAAATCAATGCCTTCTGCAATTAGTAAAATTATTAACGAGGCCGCTCAACAACGATTGTCAGATCCAGCAATTGCAAATCTGGCAGTGGGGAATGGATTTGTTTAGTATTAAAGGATATCAATAATGTATAAACCATGGCTCAGTTCAAAGTGGTATTTGATCCAGCATATGATATAGGAATAAACGTGTTAGTGGATCGAAGCAAGAGAGATTGATAACTCATATCCAGCCAGAGACACCAATCAATTTTAAAAATAGAATCGGAAGTAGAAGACACGTCTAGGTTTTTCCTTCCATGTGAGGCATTTTTGGTAGTAGAGGGGAAAATGGTACGCGAGAACAATGCCAATTACGGTGCCAATACCCCACTGGGGATTGTTAACAACAGTATAATGGTGTTGTTTAACAGTGCACGTTATTCCATCGATGGAAAGGAAATCGAATCTACCCTGGACAATGTTGACGTGGCCAGTACGATTCTCAAACTCGCCCGATATGGCGATGATTGCACAAGAACGGCTCGACAGTTTACTTGGCTAATAAATACTCAGAATGGCCGTACTGCACCAAAACATGTGTTCTTGGCTTTCCACTTACAGCACAAAAGAATGACTAGGCACAGAGTAAAATGATATTTGACAACTTAGAAGTGATTGAGGTATCTTTGCGGTTAAACAGTCATCGGGAATCTTCTGAATAAATTCGGCTTAGCTATGCAGAAGCCAATTAACATATTGCACGGGCATATCACAATCAGTGGTCGTACATGGACCGGCATCAAAACGTCGATACGGGTCTGCAGATTTCCCAAGAAGACTTTCGTATGTTGTATCCCATTTATTTCTTTTCATTGGAACATCTGGACTCGATCAGGCAGTCGGCTCTCGACATGTATTTTCATGCACCTGTCCGTAACGCTGGTGGTGGTTATCGATGCTATGTTGTCATACTTTCCGACAAGACACTGTTGTTAGAGGACGTTGTTGGTCGAAAGAAGGTGATTTATGCAACAGTGAAAAATTCATAATTAAACCAGGTTACGTATTTGAATAATAATTCCTATCACGAAGTGAAGGTCAGCCTTACTCAAAGTCAGCGGATCAAACACGCAATAAAAAACAAAAAGCAATTGTCGGGTAACAGTGAAACTTTCGAAACCAAAATTAACTGGAAATATCCCCGTGTGGTTGACCCAAACACAGCTCGTTCAGCTTAACGCGGTAAAACACAAAAACACCTCAATGACATTAAAATTATCCAAGTTAGAAGTGGAACAAATGCAAAATATTTCCATCCCTTGCAGCGATTCCGGCATTGCTGGCAGCAGAGGCTACATCGGTTGCAAAAGCGGCAGCATTAGGAGCTGTCGCAACTGCGTCAGGAATGGCTTAAGAAAGGGAGTGGGAGTTGAACTAAAAAAGGACTAGGCTGTTGATTACCAGGTATGAGGCGTTGAATAACCGCAGGCAAAGGTCTTCGATTACCAGGTCCCAGAAGATCACATCGTTGATGGAAGCGAAGCTTCTCAAGTGTCCATTAACCAGTCTTGATTTACTCGCGTTGGCAAAATCGAAGCAATATTTTAATGGTATTTTTATGCACACGTAAGTCTGGATTCATCAACAGACCCTGACACTCACTGGGTCGCATACATAGCACCTCAACATAATTTATACTTTGACTCGTATGGACTTGTACCATCAGTTCAAGTTGTGTATTATTTTTCCCGGGGCACTGATGGACGAAAACAATTTTGTTTCTTCAAATTTATTAGTACAAAAGTTGGATGGTCCCATATGCGGTCATCTTGTCGTTGAAGCGTTGAGTGCACTGGAGCGCTTACCGACCCTGCAAACACTTATTCATTTCACATCAAAGTATTTGTAATATTATACAACAATGTTTATCAAAATCCGCAGTTATTCAGCTCCACGACACGGTACCGATGTAGATCTGAACAGGTTTGCAACTATTGCGGATTTGTTACTAGTCTTGTTGTTGTTGGAGTAGATCCAGGTGAGCTTGTGATTTTTGAAGATCAAACTGGTAAAATGAACGTCAAACGTGGACATTCAAGATATTATTGTCAATTTGAATGGCGCTAATTGAGGTCGCTGAAAACGGGGGAGTTAGATACAGCAATACTTGGATGAACAGATGCCCTCACCACCACGCATAGTAACTTCATAGTACCAAATTACGGGAATATTGATCAAAAAAAGAGAGAAAAAGTTCAAACAACTACTTTGGTAAATGGCCGACTTGTTTTCGGCTCTGTTGTAAATAGTTTTGAGACACTTAAACCTCACATTTTAAAGGTGCGCGAGAACATATCTGTTTATCATAACTTGTGGTAAAGGTGCATGGGGTTGAATTGCAATATTGATAAAGTACAAGCTTATTTTAATCACGTACCACTATTATTACATATCAGCAGGCCGACCAGTGATAATTTAAATTTTTTCACAGCTTCATTATCAGCACCATTAATCAACAGAGACAAAATTCAGTTCGAAGGAATTATCCCGATGGATGGTTAACCGTCTTTGGTGTTTGTGTTTAACATTAGATTTCTGTCTTTATTTTATTAGTAATGGATTCTGACCGTGGTAATGAAGTTGTGGAATTTACCACAGATGGGGTGTTAGATCAACTGTCAACGGATGCCAACGTCGATAACAATTTTGTTCTAATTGTCGATGAATATCTGCCGCAAAATGGTGTTACCAAACCCTCGTATGAACTGTCATATAATTTTGTTAAGGGTCAAGCAGAAATTACTATTTGGAATCATCCTGATATACCACTACCACTCGAGGCGAGCTTGGAATCATTGCGCGTGCACGTGAAAACGCCGAAGCGTTGACTGCATCAGTAGATGCAAATTACTCCGGGATTGTTTCCACAATTATGAAGTGGCATTCACAGATGTGTCCATCCCAGTCACATTTCCTGTTAAGTATGTTAAGCCAACCTTGACTCGGTGGGCAGCAAAACGACAAACCTGGTCGACTGAAAATCAGCAAGGACGTACTTGTTCGGGTAACAGTGTATGTGCAAAGACGATCGTTAGTTGTAAAAAAAAAATCACCGGCGTAATCGGTGTGTTTGCAGGTGAATAGAGTGCTAAACAAGTAAATCGCACTATCGCAGGACATGCAAATATTCTAGAGGCTGATATTTTCTATAATGGTATGACAGTTGTACCAGAAAAAAGGTAGTTTGTTAGAAGTGCGTGTGCGAATTGAGCTTGCGCGTGATGATGAGGCTAGATGAGGTCTGACTCTCATGCAGTTTATATACGCGGAACAACAGCTGCGAAATAAAATCGCTAAGAGAACCGCGCTGATCGTAACATACAAATTCGCGTGTTTGGTCGTAGATTCTATTTGCGGTTTTGCTGTGGTAGCAGCTGTCGGTCTTGGTGTGACTTGAATCATGACCACAACAACCATCGTAGGTGCACCAATTGGTATCATTGTCGGAGCTATATCGATGTAACTGGTGTCTCTTGTGTTGCGTGCAAATTAATTTCGATGTGACTGCATTCCCAAGTATTTGTCTATTCCGAATTCCTTGCAGCCACACAGAGCAGTCTCAATGCGATCAGTAAATTGTATTCGGTAGCAATCGATGATAAAATTATCAGCGCGGCTGAGTTTGAGATTGTGCAAGTGAAAATGGAAAATCACAGACAATTACTAGCACAATAAGAAACTGCGAATTTACAAAAAGTCAAAGTCGGGTAACCCGCTTTTAGAAACAATAAAGATATATATAAGTGCCCAAAACACAACTAAACCTTCCGGCATAAACTGTTAAGGAAATACAGAGCCTGCTTGGTTATGTTTCGCCTGAAAAGAAGTTCCATTGCGATGTGGAAAAAGCTCAGTCAGATTGTTTCAGATATGGAATGCTCTCAGATATTGCCCTGAGGTAAAGCCATCTCATGTCAAACAGATTTACAGCGTATTATCAATAGCCTTAAAACCCTCGAGCAAAAAACAACATTCAAGACACAAAATCTGCATCCAATGACATATAAGTAACTGGTAAACATGAATATAAATCTATCAGCAACGCTTGTTCATTTGCTAAAACTTGCAGATATTTCAGCAGTAACCGCAGATTTTAACATGAAACGCATAGAAGATCATCTTGAAAACGGCATGGAATACAAAAGGATGATCGATGACAGAAGAGTTTTTAGATTAAATAAGAAGGGAGTTTAATGAATAGTTTAGTTTCAGTCAGTGCTTATATTAATCGCTACCATAGACATGCTTGTTTCAGTACATCGCTCTGCAGGATTTTTTGTCGATTCCACCATCACTGCAGAGTAGTACAAAAGGCCAGTATTTATCCCACTCGCCCACTTTGGGCATCCGGACGAGACAGTACCCACCAAGACTGAATCCCTCGCACACGTGTCTGTTTGCCTGTGTGAGGTCAAAATTAAAAGGGAACAACATACAATGCTCACATAGCAGCAAAATGGTCATGGTGGGTAGAGACAAGGACGGCTGTAAAAGCCACAAAATGGGCCACTGGGACAAAAAACCCAATTACGGACTACTTATGTTAAATCTTCTAACTATGTTGCAAAAATGCAGGGTTATTTTAATTCAGTTGGAAACAATTGGGTAAGGAAAATAATCTATGTCGGTGTTAGTACCAAAGCAAGGAAATCCCAATAGCGAGGTTACATTATTTGTCTCCCCAAGAGGCAAATAATATAAACCCTTGACTGGGATTTCCTTGTCTCGGTCTAACGTACAAGTCACATGGGTCATGTATACACATTTACCCATTTTAAATTAAAAATAAATTGTTCTTTTAAAATTTAACACTAATTTTCTTCAACCAAAGTCTATTCAATTCTGATTATTGAATGCTCTGCACCTTAACTGTCACCAAGAAACTTCCAGACGAAAATTATCTGTCGTTATGGACTTTTACAATGGTGGCCATGTACTAAACTTGGGTCAAATTAAGAGCGCGTCGGGTGGAATCGTCACAATCGAGGGTAGTACGAATTTTTTTTATAAATATGCGTAGCTTTCATTGTAACATCACAGCGCCGCGCGACATTCAATCCGGATTGTACTAGATCTCACCGTTAGGTTCATTTCATCCAAAAATGTCTACGTACTTTAACATTGATTTTGCCTTATGCACCTCTCGGGACGTCTAAATAATGACCTTCCAAAGGAATATGGATGTACACGAATCCAAATGAAGTGAATACTTGCCACTTAAAGATATGAATAGTCAAATTCTAAAAAATGACACCCATTATTGAAATAGTCGGTGTTGAATGCCTATATAACCAGTGTGGTTTGCATTAAAATCACAGCATAGATTCTATTATTAACACCACCCATGCGACAGCGAAATCTAGCTGTTTTGCTAACCTTACTTTTCCTATCTCAGTCTGGTTAGTTTAGTCCAACCGTCTCAGTTATGGTGTCCACGCATTAGGAACTGCTTTTAAAATGAACCCTTGTTGTCTTGTGAATCAAAATTTGACATGGCATTGTGTCCTGGAAATCGGAAAGTTATTTTTAGAATGTTACCATTCGGCGTCGTGTACTGAAAATCAGTTACTTTTAGAATGTTACTATTTATTAGGTAGACTGGTTCCCTGTCGTACTTCGAGATATAATTGCGGGCAGTAACTACATGACAAGTACAGCAATTAGGGGCTTACCCCAGATGTTTTAGGTTTACACTTTTTAGTCGACACCCTATTTCAATAGTGCCTAACCTCTATTTGTGGTTCTTGTCATGTGGACATATTCCATATCTAGACTCTGTACCCCAAAAAACACAACCGTATCACAGGGTATAAGACTAGACGAACAAGTAGTTCTTCACCTTTTTTCCTGACATTACAGGTGACGGATATTAGTAGGACTAATGTCTGAAGAAAAGGCGGATAACTACTGGTTGATATATGTTTAAGACATACTCTGTGGTATGGCTGCAAGCCCTAGTAGTAATATAAAATGAGGTTTCTAGCTCAGAGACCCCTTTCCCACTCCAAAACATATTTTTGACAAAATATGTTTTGTCGGGGTAAGTGGTCTCTGAGCTAGAAAAGACTCATTTTCTATTACCACTATAACACTTACACGTAATTCCAGAATGATCCATCACGTAATAAAAGAACGATTAATCATGGAATTGCCAGAGCATTCTGGAACATATATAACTCTGTCAGGTAAAAGATCGCAGAATTGCCAGAATGATTCATCGCAGAATTTAAAGAGCATTCTGGAACATATATAACTCTGTCAGGCAAAAGATCGCGGAATTTCCAGAATGATTCATCATGGAATTTTCAGAATGATTCATCATGCAATTTCTAGAATAACGCTATAAGAGTTAGCCAGAATTTTTCTTCGTCGTCATTTTGCAAGTGAATCTGTATCTGAGGAGGTAAGCCCTTTTTTGCTTTTTAAAGAAATTCTTTATCTATTATTAAACTATCGACAGTAGATATCAGAAATAATTCATTATATTATTTATATAAATTAAATTTAATTTTTCCGCTTACTTATTGATGACATTCAAATAAATCTTTCATTGCTATCCTGGTGAGAACATACTTGCCACCTTGTGCAAAAACCTTCGACTGGTTCAGGTCAATATTTACTTTTGTGTATCTTTCTTAACTGATCGGATCATGAAGATTATCATATTTCAGCATAAGCTCATCTCTCAACTTTTCAAGATAATCAAAATATTTGCTGTTATCTGATCAAATAAGCGAGAGTTTTATTTTATAAAATTTATTAAAACAAATACCTGAAATTTCATAATTAAATTCATTGCTGGCCATTAACCATTATTTTTTTTTTAAATTTGCTACTAAATCCATAGGCTAATGTTAAATGTTCGAACATTATTTATAAAGTTTAGACAAAATAGAGTAGTGTCCAATAGCTAACGTATTAATTCCGTCCTCGCAATATCTTTTATCATCAAAATTAGTTAGTCCACGTTTCATAATTGTATCTTTTTCAAGTTTGTGATGATTTGTTCTGATATCATTTGTTTTAATAAAATTAGTGCAGGTGTTAAGACCTGCTTTAAAACCATCAAATTTCATAAACTTTTTTTACATATCTGCGAGGAGCACCTTTAGCTTTTTGTCAATTTATCGTCATCTAAAATTACGGCAAACATTTTATTTTTAGTCCAACAAATTCCCTAACTGGCGCAAACATAAATTCATCTTTCATCCTGCCGATGACATTTTTATTTGCATCACGATGAAATCCCTTACTTTCTGGATTATCCGATAAATCAAATAAATTTTTATTGTTATAAATATCTTGATAAACATCCTCACATTTTATGCTATGAACAAGTGAATCCGTGTACGTAAATAGCAGCTCCGAATCTGGCCGCTGCTTCTTGGTACAATTAGAGTATAAGCCGTACATTAGCCATGTTGATATATCAAGTACAGCTGCACCAACATAAATTTGTTTATTTAACTTTAAATTTGTTTTTCGTCACTGTATTGCAACAAGATTTTCATTAAAGATTTTCATCCTGACAAAACCGTCATCGTTGACTAATTTATTTCTGCGATTTACATCATTTACAATTTCAATACTGACTCGTTTTCTGATATTTTCCATCGTCTTACCGAACACGGAATAGTTCATTTACTTGAAAAAGTTTTTCTCGAAGTCGGTCTTAGCAATAGCACGACGTTTGGTATTTAAATCAATATAATCTGCCATCCACCGTGATTAATTAATTTTAGCACGCGATGAACTTTTCTTAGAATTATTCCAGCATCTACTGCTTGTTTTAAATTTGTGCAATGTATCACGTAATTTTTTTTAATTAACAAATTTGGAACTAGCTTAAAAAGCAATCGAATTTTTTTGTTGTTGCCATTGCCTGTTGTTCAGGCGATAATAAACTATAATCGATCATCATTGACTCTGCACAAATCGGGTATTGATTATGTAGATTATGTAATGAACTAGGATAATCGAGATCAACTTCAACAAAATTTTCTGGTAAATCTTTTTCAGTTTCTTTAAGAAATTGATCTGGAGTTATCCAGTGAAATCCACCACACGGCATTGGCTCTGTCATAGCATAGTCATATAAATTATTAGTGATCTGATGAATAATATAATTTGACGGGAAATTTTTACCGTATTTTTTAAAGTATTTATTATTAGCTACCGCATTTTTTTTGTTATAACGCTAATTCCACCGCGAATTCCTTTCTCAACAAAATTAAACATATTAACATCAGTTAAGAGATCCAATTCTATCCTGCTTGTTTTTAGCAGAGCATCCCATGACAATCCTTAAACAGAATAATACCAACATGGATCTAATCCATAATTTTCATGACTAACTTTACGAAAACTCTCGAAAACATCTGCTGGTAATAATACATCTGTTTTCAAATATAAATCACGATAATCACCTAGTATCTTACAACCAAATGTATTCCAAATATCTTGAACATATTTGTAATCGTCATATGTAATATTTTCATTTTTTAGCTTAGAGTAAAATTTATCTTTGTTAGGAAGATAAGTTGCATCAAGTCTGCTCCAGTCATCGATATACTCATACGGAAAGACACCTTTTGTTTGTCAGAGAGACGTAGTCTTCACCAAAGCAACTTCTTAAATTATTGAAACTGCTACAAACCTTTTACAAGCTCATCCAATGGTGCTGCGATAAATTGCAGACTGTCGATGAAACGTAATTTGCCAAGCGTAACTGACATGTACTTTTCAAAATTGTTTGGAAAACATTATATTATATTGTTTAATTTTAGTTTAGATTTATTTTCCTCATCGCCAAATGCTTCAACAATGATATGACTATCATAACCACGAAAATTATGTAAAAAGACACGAATGAAATCTGGTGCAAGAAATTTCAAATTACAATTATTATGTGCTGCTCCTCGATATTGGCCAGTTAGATGAGAGTGATCGCGCACTTTATTGCCTGAACTTCGCTCAGGTATAGGTGTAACGGGGTGGGGTGGGGTGGGGTGTTTGAAACATTAAAGCCTCGTTATTTGATTTGGCGTTCGGTAACCAGGGAATGATCTCCCACGGTGGTTTGCCCAGTGCGGACGGATAGATGGAACGTTAATAGATAACTGAGAGAGGCTATTAAAAGAAATAAACAACTACGAGCCCCCTTTACCAACAAAAAAAAATAAATTTAATCAATTAATACATAACCAAAATTTTACTCTTCAATCCAACATATTTACTAAAGATGAATGTAATCAATTCATACATAACCAAAATTCCACTTTTCAATCCAACAGATTTACATAGAATTTAGTCGCAGTGTTCGATTTACATCATGTTACGACTAGTGAATTAGAAAGTACAATTCCAGGCTTGACAGCATCACCTGACGTCTCTCTCCTCTTGTCTTAGTTTCCACGTCTACTGCGTGCTCTTTGGTCTCCTTTCTGACCCCTGATTATTCCGACCTCTCTTAGATGCGGATTTCCCTCTGACTCATCGGGTTTTCCTTTTTTCCTTATTTCCTTCTCGGTAGAATATAAAACTGTTTCCTTAAATATAGAATATGCCTCAAACTAGACAAGTTTTACCACTTATCTGTATATATA
>JAECUM010087528.1:0-12099 GCA_016617855.1 Megalonaias nervosa | reverse complement strand
ATATATATCGTTTTAAAGTTTGTTCTTGGCTAATCGCAGACAACTTGGAATCTGTCTCACCTGAAGAAATGCAAGATATTATACTGTTGAAGAGAATATATGAACGAAAATACTCTTACCAATAATGCAGTAGAGAAACTCTTTCAGATTCTTCATGTTTTCAGAAATTTCTGTATCCTGTGTTTTTTCATCTCAACATTGTCATGTTTATTTCTTTCTTGGTGCAACCACTCAGGTGGCCTAGTGGTTAGAGCTTCCGCCTCGAATGCGGGAGGTCGCGGGTTCGAAACCCGGGCCGAGTCATACCAAAGATTTATAAAAATGTTACTAACAGCTGCCTCGCTTGGCGCTCAGCATTAAGAGGTTAGTGTTAGGACTGGTCGGCCTGGTGTCAGGATAATGTGACTGGGTGGGACATCATGCCACATGTCTGCATGTTTGTTGCAAACATTAATTTCTGATATCTCGACGAACAGGCTTTGTTGCAAACATTAATTTCTGATATCTGAACTGACGATACAGCACAGACTTTGTTGCAAACATTAATTTCTGATATCTGAACTGACGATACAGCACAGACTTTGTTGCAAACATTAATTTCTGATATCTGAACTGACGATACCGCACAGACTTTGTTGCAAACATTAATTTCTGATATCTGAACTGACGATACCGCACAGACTTTGTTGCAAACATTAATTTCTGATATCTGAACTGACGATACCACACAGACTTTGTTGCAAACATTAATTTCTGATATCTGAACTGACGATACCACACAGACTTTGTTGCAAACATTAATTTCTGATATCTGAACTGACGATACCACACAGACTTTGTTGCACTAGTGTCTCTTAAGTAGCAGCCATGGCAAAAATTGAGTCAATAGGAAATTTCTCTTCCTTCTGCATAGTTTATAACCTTCAGTGTTATATCGGTGACATTTAGTGCCGATAACGGCAATCGAGTTTGATACTAACAAATCTTGTTATGTAGTCATGCTTTAGCTCCTTTCGCAGTTGATACAAGTTCTCCACTGGTTGTAAATTAGTTAATTAACCTGTAATACATTACACGATAGACTTAGATAACTTAGGTGTCTAGCATTAACCATCTCATAAGCTTCCTTTAGCTTCTCCATTTTTTTTTCTTCTCTTTTTCTGTTAGTACCTCATTTGTTTCTTTCGAATATGTGCCAATGACTACAGTAATTATTACTTGCTGCCTATATTCGACTAATACCTAATTACTTTTTCAATTTTTTTTCTTCTTTTTCCGGATAGATAAGTCTTAGCTCATTTTCTCGATTTTTTGGAACCATTTAAATAAAATGAAATGGCAGGAGCAGATATGGATGCTGATAATGATATTAAGTACAAGACTTATAAAATGAATAACTAGGACGATACCCAAGACAGCAGGAGATTGTAGATATATATACGAGAAAAGAAGAAACAGACATTGAAAGGAAGCCTATGCATACACTATAATAGCTCCATAGGTACTAAATGATAGGTTTCCGAGTCCAGATAAGTAAATCCGACAAATTCACATGCAGATGTTGAATCTAATCCTTTTGATAAAATATCAGGTAATAGGGGGTCTATAAAATATGTAGACCGTTAACAGAAAGGGAATATAGCCTATTCATACCTGTAACACTTCACAGGTACTAAAGGATAACTTCTACCGATATGATAAAGGAACAAATTAAACAGTAGGAGTGACAAATATACTCAGCTAGTCAATCCATTGTACAGTCTACAGATACTGCTAACAGAGGTGTTGCGAGGACTATAAACTTTTCTCGTGACGTTACTGTTATGATTAAAAGGCCAGTATATTCTATTTTGGGAATTAGACATCCAATTAACATTTACTGGGAGATTCTTAACCATATGGAGTTCTGGTTTAGCTGCTTAATACTACTACTAATGCTTCTACTACTACTACTACTACTACTACTACTACTACTAATAATAATAATAATAACAAATAGTAATATCTTAAGTCAAGAATGTACAAATAATCGTTAGCACCAACTGTTAACGATGATGATTATTTTGATAGTAGCAGTAGTAGTACTAGTAATAATAATAATAATAATAATAATAATAATAAATTTGCAGACTGATCGGGACTGTTACAGCTCATCCGAAGTTTAACAAATGTTCTTTATAACTTTATGCCAGAAGAATCTACTCTGCTTTGGTACATATCTTCTAAGTGAGGAATAAGAACTGTCTAATTTTAAAACAGCTGAAGTTTGTTGTATTACCTGGAGATAAATTTTATATCACTTTGTAATCTTTGAATATGGTGATTCAGTTTATTTCCTTTTAAATTATGTTAACATCGACCATTGTTGCTCTGGTATGTTCTGTTGCCAAAATTTCGCTATCTATTTAAAGCGTGGTGTATGACGTATGCGTACACATTACAAAAGTGCAATGCTTTGCATCCACCCAGTCAGAACAACGGTTTGCATCCACCCAGTCAGAACAACGGTTTGCATCCACCCATTCAGAACAACCGTTTGCATCCACCCAGTCAGAACAACCGTTTGCATCCACCCAGTCAGAACAACCGTTTGCATCCACCCAGTCAGAACAACCGTTTGCATCCACCCAGTCAGAACAACCGTTTGCATCCACCCAGTCAGAAAAACTGTTTGCATCCACCCAGTCAGAACAACCGTTTGCATCCACCCAGTCAGAACAACCGTTTGCATCCACCCAGTCAGAACAACCGTTTGCATCCACCCAGTCAGAACAACCGTTTGCATCCACCCAGTCAGAACAATGGTTTACAAAAGTATATAAAGGACGTACTAGCCCTTCCCATTTGTCCACAGGCACATTGGATACGTTTTTGTATTTAAAAACAAAATACAGATATAAGGAAATATTTCAGTCTTGAAATGGAAACATTGCACCGTCAAATGTAGCAAAATATTTCCTTATATCTACTCAAAAAGACGTTAATTTTCTTGTTATTATTTATTTTTAAGGCAAAGTGGTCGACTGGCATGGATTTGTTATAACGTTCTATACCAATGTTCATAACTACATCGAAAAAAGAAATTCGAGAATAATTTTAGGACAGTGACCTTTTGTATACCTAGCCCGTAAATATAATCAAGCATTTTACTATATTGAATCAAGAGCTTTCTCTTAAAGACTTGTACCGTTTGGCTTAGCGTGTAACAACTATACCATTCCGTATGGCTGACACTGAAACTCGAATTGAAGCAAGTAACATAAGTTCAGTCACTGATAATCTGCAAGATTCATGTGGAAACCTTTTTTTAGAACAAAATAGTACTTGAAACCTACTTTTGATTGTTTGCTATTTGTTTTATAGGTATTGTTGACAGTCTTAACATATTTCCGTTCATCCTGAGAGAGAGAGAGAGAGAGAGAGAGAGAGAGAGAGAGAGAGAGAGAGAGAGAGAGAGAGAGAGAGAGAGAGAGAGAGAGAGAGAGAGATTAGTCCTAAATAATACATATTCAAATTTGAAGAAAATATACAAGGGCAGACATATGACCTACATGGGAAAAGAAAGTATTTCCAGAGGTCCAAATAAAATATATATTAAGGACCAGTAGTATAGGGGGCATTTAGGGGTCTATGGGACTAAAAAAAGGTGGTTTGCAATTGGGGGTCAGTGGGAATTTAACATGGGAATGGCACATGTCCGACAATGGGAATTTAACATGGAAAGGGCTCTTGGTGACAAAAGGAACTCCAATGTTAAATGTTACCATAGGGTTAACGTAGATGGGACTATTGAGACCCAAGGCGTGACGGCAATGGGAACAGTGTTAAAAGTGGCTGACCTCATTTTGGGCTACATAGTAACATTGTCAGAAGTGGCCGGCCTCAGCAAAACACAGACCTGAAATTATGTTGGAGATGTTCATAAATTTGCATAATTGTAATGATGCTACAAATAGCTATAATCAAAGAAAAGACCAATGCCAGAATGGATGTGATTCTATTCAAAAAAGTCATGTGCTAGCTTAGATTGTAAGAGAAGGAGATGAAGGCAAACAAAACCTACTTTCACAGACCATAGATAACATCCAACACCCCATAAAAATACCATCACCCCATAAACAATATCCAAAAAAATTCTTGTATTAGAGCGAAAGAGAAGGAGATGAAAGCAAACAAAACATACTCTCACGCACATGATATACCATCCAGCATATATAGATGATGTAAAGGATAGATGACGTAATGGACAGAATTTTATGTGGTAATGAATGGTATATAAGATATGTGAGAGTATATTTTGTTGCTGTCATTTCCTTCTCTTGCACTCAAAGCTAACACAGGACGGTTTTTGAATAGTGTTTGGGGTGATGGATGGTATACATGATGTAACGGTTAGTATTTTTATGGGGTGCTGGGTGATATTGGGATGTTGAATGGTATAGTAGTGTAATGAAATAGTATTTTTGCGGTGTAAGGGATAGTATATTTTGTGAGATTTCGTCTGCTTCTTTTGCACTCTAAGCTAACACAGGACTTTTTTTAGATAGTGTGTGGGGTGATAGATGGTGTAGATGGTATAATGGATAATATTTTTATGGGGTGTTGGATGGTATATAAGGTGTGTGAGAGTATGTTTGCTTTCATCTCCTTCTCTTACTCTCTAAGCTAACAAAGGACTTTTTGGAATAATGTGTGGGGTGATGGATGGTATAGATGATGTAATGGATAGTATTTTTATGGGGTGTTGGATGGTATATAAGGTATGTGAGAGTATGTTTTGTTTGCTTTCATCTCCTCTTACACTTTAGCTAACACAAGACGTTTTCTGAATAGTGTGTGGGGTGATGGGTAGTATAGATGGTGTAATGAATGGTATTTTTATGGGGCGTTGGATAGTATTGGTATGATGGATGGTATAGTGGTGTAATGGATAGTATTTTTTGTTATGTAAGAGATAGTCTATTGTGTGAGATTTCATCTGCTTCTCTTACATTCTAGGCTAACACAAGGAAATTTGGATCGTGAGTAGGATATGTTAGTGGTGTGATTGATAGTATTTTTGTGGTTTAAGGAATAGTCTTTTATGTAAGATTTCATCTTCTTCGTTTAAGTCAGTGGTTCCAAAAGTGGGCCGTACCGCCCCCTTGGGGGGGGGGGGGGGTTACCGAGGGGGTGCTAATGCTGAATAAGGCTTTTTATAGCGTAAGATAGGGGGCACTGAGGATAACCATGGGGGCCGTGGCCCGAAAAAATGTGGGGACCACTGGCTTACATTCTAAGTTAAAACACAAGACTTTTTAGGATAGTGTTTTTAGGGTGTATTAAATAGTATAGTTGATATGATGGATAGTATATTGTGTGGTGTAAAGGATAGTCTATTTTGTGAGATTTCATTTTCTTCGTTTACATTCTAAGCTAATACATGACGTTTGGTGTGTGTGTGTGTGTGTGTGTATGTGTGTGTATGTGTGTGTAGGTCTTTTTTGGACCCTATAAAACTCCCTTTGTCTCTATAAAATTCATTTCACCTACCTACCTATAGTAACGTATATTGAGAACAGCCATTTGCAACACTGCTACTTAGTAGCCGCCCGACTGAGGTCAGTTAACTGTAACACTGGTTCGTTTTGAAGGTATAAATATTGGGTGTTTCCATAGGAATTTCCACAAGTAGTAGCTATAAATAGATACTAGGTTTTTCCAAAGGAGTTTATCATAAATTATAGCTAAACATAAATACTAGATTTTTCCAAAGGAGTTTCCTTTAAGTTGTGACTATAAATAGATGCTAGGGTTTTAAATCGACATTCCTACAAGATATGACTATCAATAGATACTAACATTTTTCCATTTCTGACTTGCATAGTGTGAGATTTAAATTCTATACTAACACTAAGGCGCTTTGGATAGTGTGTTTAAGGGCTGTTGAAATGGTATAGCTGGTGTGATGGATACTATTTTTGAGTGGTGTGAGGGATAGTAGATTTGTGAGATTTCATCTCCTTCTCTACACTGTTATCTAGGCTCTAAGCTAACAAATGGCGTTTTGGACAGAATCCAGTAAACGTTTTGGATAGAATCCACTAAGTTTATAGTATGAGTTTAGCAATTTCAGTGCTATTTTAAGTCTTAGGAATTTTTTAAAAAGTTATTTCCTATTTAATTTCAGTGTCCGCTAAATTTCGGTGCAATTTCAGAAGTCAGTGCTACGCTTTGTATTGCCAATTCTGACAACAAAAGAAAAGAAAAAGATCTGACTAGTAATCAGTTTCCATTCAAGTCCGCTAAATTTTAGGAATTTTAATGTAATGTTTAAGTCACGGCAATTTGGATATCACCTTCCGGAGTTTTACCCACTTCAGTCTAGGACATTATGGTAATTTTAGCACTACTTTTAGACTAAACAAAATAATGTTCCGAGATATGTTTAGTCCCCGTTAAATTCTGGGACAATTTCGTAATTTTAGTGTTACTTTTAGTCTCAATGATTTCAGTATTAATGTTCCAGATTTTCTCCGTCTCCGCTATAGTTCAGGACAATGTCGTAATTTTGGTACTCCTTTTAGTCTGAACCTATGTAATCTAATGATCCTATATATGTTTAGTCTCCGTTAAATTCTGTGACAATTTCATAATTTTATCGTTACTTTTAGTCACATCCATTTTGGCATTGGTCTTTTCCTTGATTATAGCTATTTATAGCATCATTACAATTATGCAAATTTATCAACATCTCCAACATAATTTCCGGTCTAGGTAATGCTTTCATTTGGACCCTCGAAAGCATTCTTTAGGCGAAAACTCTGGCCCTGAAAAGATTGTGATTGGCAAGCTACTAAATAACTAATGAAATCGCGACCCGAATGGAGATTACAAAAGTTTTAAATCTACTATAAGCCAAACTGATTTGATAATTTTCTTCGGAAATATGCAAGTAGGCATAGTACACGAAAATACTATAATGAACAGTAGGCAAATTCACAACTTAGGAATATTTGACCCGGATGTGACTTTTCACATGTTTGGCACTAAAGTTAGGGACCGACCCGCAAAAATAGGAAATTGGGTACAAATTTAAACCAAATGCAATTATCGTAACGTGTACTTGGTGGCAGCCTTGGAAGAAGGGGAACCTTTTGGCGCCGTTGCTTCCGGTGGCTTGCTTGGGCGGCATTGTATTAATAGCGGTTAATCGCATAAATTAAGAAGTACACAAACGTGTACAAATAGCGAGTCGTGCATGCCATAGAGCGGTATGCGACTATAATCCAAAGAATGAGTATAGTCATTATGCAACAGGTACCAAGTAACGTGTGCAGTCTGAGGCCAGACACTTCTAACAATGTTATTATGTAGCCGAAATTGAGATCAGCCACTTTTTCCTATTACCGTGACGTCTTGGGTCTCAATGGTCTCATCCATGTTAACCCTATGGTAACATTTAACATACGAGTTCCCATTATCCCCAAGTGCCATTTCCATGTTAAATTCCCATTGTCGAACAAGTGCCATTCCCATGTTAAATTCCCATTGACCCCCAAGTGCAAACCTACTCTTTTAACATAGAAGTCATAGAAGAATGAATATAGTCATTATGCAACATCACTAAGATCACGGAAAGTTCCAGCTGAAAAGAGCTATTTGAGATTATTAACAAGCTAATGTCATGGAACAAATGTACACCACTTCCAACTACCTTCTCTCTAGTCGACCTTCCGGACCTGTTTGTAAATTTCTTTCGTGACAAAGTACAAACCATCAGAGATAAGCTTGACAACACAATTTCAATTGACTCTTCGTCACCATACAGTTGCGATACAGAATTTCAGCGGCAATCGTTAGCAGCATTTGAACCTGTCTCTATGGATTTAGTACGTACAATCGTGATGAAGAGTGCACCAAAGTCATGTGAACTTGATCCGAAACCGACATCACTGCTGCTTGAGTGCTTAGATCCAATATTGCCATCACTAACTGATGTTATTAATACCTCTCTCTCATCCGAGGAATTCCCATCATTTTTCAAAACTGCCATTGTAAAGCCTCTGCTGAAGAAACTAACACTCTACCATAACGATTTAAAGAACTACCGCCCAGTTTCTAATCTCCCATTTATGTCAAAAATCTTAGAAAAAGTTGTTCTATCCCAACTTGTATCTCATCTGAATTCAAACAGTCTTTTTAGCAATGTACAGTCTACATATCGCCCTTGCCACAGTACTGAAACTACTCTTCTGAAAGTAGTTAATGACCTTCTCTCTGCTTTGGATAGCGGAAAGATTACAGTCCTCACTCTCTTTGACTTGTCTGCAGCATTTGACACAATAGACCATGATATATTACTTCACCGTCTCCAGCATGTATTTGGCATTCACGATACAGCCTTACTATGGTTCAAGTCCTACTTGGTCAACAGGACACGAATTGTGTCCGCAAATGGAAAACACTCCAGCCCAGTTGATCTATGTTGTGGTGTTCCACAGGGGTCTGTTCTTGGACCTGTTCTCTTCACTCTATACATTCAGCCACTCTCAATTGTCATAGATCATCACCCAGTATCTCACCAGTTGTATGCTGATGACACCCAAATATATAAATCTAGCCACCCAACTGAAGTTGAAGCTACCATCCAAGGTGTAGAGAGATGCATTTCCGATGTGAAATCATGGATGACATATAACAAACTGCAGATGAATGATGATAAAACTGAAGCCATTCTGATTACAACACAAAGACTTTCTCATTCACACCCTTTACTTCAGACAATAAATATCAGCAACACCAACATTAAATTCACACAGTCAGTACGAAACCTAGGTGTTACTCTCGACAGTACTCTCTCGTTGCACCAACATATCATGAACATATGCAAGGCTGCGTATCTTGAGCTGAGACGCATCAGCTCCATTTGCAAGTATCTTCCAGTTGATGCCACTAAAACACTTGTGTGTTCCTTAGTACTTTCAAGACTGGACTACTGTATCTCAATTCTGTCTGGTTCGTCTCAATATCTACTCAAGAAACTTCAAAAAGTTCAAAACAGCTTCTCGGATCATCCTTAGAGTACCACGATCAGAGCACGCCTCCCCCCTGCTCTGTACCCTACACTGGCTATCCATTCGATCCCGAATTAAACATAAAATTTGTTCTCTGTGCTTCATTTCACTGACGGGCTCCAGTCCAACATACCTATCCGACCTCACCCATGTGTAAACACCAGTAAGATACTTACGCTCCTCTTCTTACACTCGTATTCTCATTATTCCCACTATGAAGATGAAATCATATGGACAACGTTCTTTTGCATACCAGGGCCCAACAACGTGGAACGAATTGCCCACTGAACTTAGACACAAAGACACAGTGATCTCATTCAAGAGCGCTCTTAAAACTCACCTATTTCAACTGCAAGAACAGACTTAAAGACCTAATAATATTTCTAAACCTTAAATATTTAGGGCATGTTTTCTGTTTTCTAATTTCGTGGTGTTTGTTTTTATTTTTGTAATCATATCATTATATATGTTTTTAAAGTGATGTCAAATGTTGTAAAGTGCTTCGAGCTTCTAAAGATTAGGCGCTATACAATGTCCTCATTATTATTATTATTATTATTATTATTATATAGACCCCCGAGTGTCTCCCCCCCCCACTACTAAGACTGTTATATCATAGTCCAGAATATGATCTCCCATAGTTTGTAGTACCAAGCTACAAAGTTCTAAAGAAAAATGTTATAATAGTGACCTAACAATGGACTGATAACATTGTGAAGATTTGTGCGAAATACATAATTTTGACATTGTGAAGATTTGTGCGAAATACATAATTTTGTCTGTAGTGCACATCTTTTAATTCCAAAGCTGATTCAAATCATCACAAGATAAGTTCTCGAGTTCGATTGACTAAGTACTTTGATTTATTTTGGGACAGTAGACACAGACATAGACAAATTTTATTTTTAGAGTCGGAATTGCATTACATAATAAGAAACATTAGCTCCTAATAATAACAGTTTGTTTCAACAACATACATAATTGCAATTATACATTTTCCTTCATTTCTTTTTCTTCTAGTTATAAATTATAAATTCATGATTCTTTGCTAATATTGCACACCCTTTCCCCATTTAATTTATATTTTAATGATCAATCCAGAAAGATTATTTTACATGGAAAGATTATACTTTCTCCTCATTACATTCACTTTTAAGACACACATAGGCAATGCCTGGCCAATACACACTCGCCCCAATTTTTAATTTCTGTTTAAAATATTCAGTGCAGAGATATCAAGTTTCACATGAATAGAATATTCTATAAACTTACATGCAGCGTTAAAATACACTAGTTAAAATAATGGCAGGCCAATACATCCTGAAGTGACCATTTACATGCATACCGATTTTAAATATCCAAAGGCAAAACTATGCTCAACATATGCACACTTATACGATAAGTGTTATTACATCGGAAGCATATAATTATTAGGTGTATCGTTCAAAATAAGGAAAATCCATCCAAATCCATGTGTTAGCAACACATTTAGGGCAACCAAATGATACATATATACAAAACGAGAAACTAACACGCAAAACACGCAGCCAGTAAAGGTAGCAGCATCAACTCATTTTCTTTACGTATGCAGCAGTTGTACAATCAGCTCCCAGACCAATTCAGTACTAACTTCCTCTTCACTTCGAATTACCGTACTTGGCTTAAATATATCATACCAGTTCGAGCGGGCACTAATGCTACGCGCTGACTTCATATAAGGTCACATAACATGATGCGAAATATTAATTCTAACATTGCCTGCTCTCCTTCTCCTACAGTTCTGTCGAACGTTGTATAATGCCCTATCCTTCCGCACGATCACTATACTCCTACAGTTCTGTCTGACGTTGTATAATACCCTATCCTTCCACACGATCACTATACTCCTACAGTTCTGTCGGATGTTGTATAATGCCAGTGCCGGATTAAACCCTGTGGAGGCACCTAGGCAGTCGAAATCTCGGCCCCCCCCCCCACAAATTATTTCCTAATACGTCAAGATCAAATCAATTCAATATTATTGATCTGTTGTCGCGGGGCCCCTAGGCCGGTACCTACTCTGCCTATTTGGTAATCCGGCACTGTATAATGCCCTATCCTTTCGCACGATCACTATACTCACTACAGTTCTGTCGGATTTTGTATAATGCCCTATCCTTCCGCACGATCACTTTACTCACTAGACAACGTTATATGAGAGCAGTTCCCAAAAGTAGAGGAAGTAATACATATTGGACAATCCTCACGAAATTATTAAATAATTTTTAAATTAATGAAATTACCATGGTTTGCGTTCTTAAAAATTAATTTTCTTACACCTTTTTGCAAGAGTTTATACCCATCGCAAAAAAGTTATCGCGAAAATATTTCCGACTCTTCGTACTTTCAAACGAATGTTTCAATGTATCCTTTTGCAACATTTTACTTCGAAGATCTTCGTTTTGAGGGGTCCTTTGCAGACTTTTCCACTCTTCCAAATCAAATGTTCTGCTGAAAATTGGAATTAAACGTAACTTAAAATTCTCTGATTTTCAGGGGTCGTATTTGAAGGAACCACACATTCTTTTTAACTTCAAAGCGTCAGTTCCGTTGCAAATGGTGTGTGTGTGTGTGTGTGTGTGTGTGTGTGTAAAACGTTATTTTGCAATGTCAACGAGAGACACCTGCAATATTACCTCATGTCGAGAGGTTTTATATTATGTATCAAAATCATTGCAAATGGTGCCACTTTTTTCTCAGTGCCAGGATGCGTAAGATACATTTTTTTTATCATGCCAGGATGATCAATAATATCATCGTATCACAATAAATCGAATTACTCTTTTATTCTATGCTTGGCCGTGAAATACAGGATTTTCTAAGGGAAATAATCTTGATAATTCTCTAGTGTGAAATGCGATAAATATTTGTCACCACTGGTGATATTTTTAGACGCTTGCGTAGGATAGCGGTAAGATCAAATAGAGAAATCAAACTGCTCATTTATTTCGGGCAAGAGACAAAACCAATTTACAAACGTATATATATATATATATATATATAT
>JAECUM010087510.1:0-10108 GCA_016617855.1 Megalonaias nervosa | reverse complement strand
CTCGTTCGTTGGTGAGGATAGTATATTGTGTGTGTGTTTTATGCTTGCTCGTTCGTTGGTGAGGATAGTATATTGTGTGTGAAGTGAGTGCAAGGTATGTTTTCCTTCACGTCCGTGCTTGAAGTATATAAAAGCATAGCGTTCGTCATTCGCGCCATTCTACACAGAATAAAAAAATGACTGGCAGCATAGAATTATTTAACAAGTTAACAGATAGTTGGTGGTGGATCATGGATGGAGCCTACGTGCTGGACAGACTTGACAAAGAATGGAAGTTCCCAGGTAGCCTAGACTTGGTGGACAGTTTGAAAGCAGCAAGTTATCATTTGCAAATGATAACAATAGAAGAAGCGGATAAGTTGAGAGGAATCATCAATCCTAAATACTTCAGAGTGGGAACCTTAAAGCAGGTTCTGGATACTGTGATCCAAGTGAAATGTTTTTTGGAAGACATCTTCCATTTAATGGAGTGGCCTTTTGTCAAAAAAGGCTTAGATAATATCAAGAAAGGCGAAGACCTAATGAGAAAAGTACTGGAAGAAGAAGTAAAGAAGATCAAGGAAACGTGGAAGAAAGAAAGAAAGGACAAAGAAAACCAAAAAAAGAAAGAAGAGTTTGAGAAATTGAACAACAATTGGATGAAAGTGCAAGACAAATTCAGAGCTCTCGGACATCCTGACTGGATGCCCGAAGAAGAAAAGAAAAAGAAGAAAGGAATTTTTGCCAAAGTGAGAACATGGTGGAAGAAGTGGAGACAATAGAAGAAGAAGACAAAGGCCCTTTTCAGGGCCACTTCCAATACCTCGAAAAGATCTTAATTTTCATTTGGTCTCCCCCTAAACGAATATATATATATATATATAAAACCCTTCCTCTACTAAAAAAAAGAAACATGCCACCTGTCGCTTATCGCTCTACAAACCCCCAGTCTCCTAGTCACCGCTCTACCAAAATCTACAAAAATTTCCATTGACGCTATACAGGCCCAGGGTGTTGACCTACTTTCTTGACGCTATACTGGCCCAGGGTGTTGACCTACTTTTTTGACGCTATACTGGCCCAGGGGGGGTCTGTAATGCTAATTCCCATTGACGCCACGGTAACCCACTATACTACTAACCTGAGTGTAATAAAGTCTTATCTTGGTATGCATGCATTACCGTAGTAGTGAACGATTGACATGGTTAGTTTCTATTAGAGTGGTAGTGATTCATGAAGTTTGTCCTAGAGTGGTATTGATTGATATCGTCAGTTTGTTTAGAGTGGTAGTGATTGGTATGGTAAGTTTGTGTTAGAATAAACCCATTGGATATCGTTAGTTTGCGGCAATTGATGTGTTTAGTTTGTGTTAGAAAAGACCCGATGGATATCGTTAGTTTGCGGCAATTGATGTGTTTAGTTTGTGTTAGAAAAGACCCGATGGGTATCGTTAGTTTGCGGCAATTGATGTGTTTAGTTTGTGTTAGAAAAGGCCCGATGGATATCGTTAGTTTGCGGCAATTGATGTGTTTAGTTTGTGTTAGAAAAGACCCGATGGATATCGTTAGTTTGCGGCAATTGATGTGTTTAGTTTGTGTTAGAAAAGACCCGATGGATATCGTTAGTTTGCGGCAATTGATGTGTTTAGTTTGTGTTAGAAAAGACCCGATGGATATCGTTAGTTTCTGTTAGCTTATGGGTAACTGATGCAGTTAGCATATGTTAGTGTAATTTAATGATGAGAAAAAATTTCGTCACAGCATTTTCTGTACTTGCATACTCTGGCAAAGTTCGGTTTCCTTATTTTAATAACTGTTAAATTTAGTGTACATTGTACTAGTTCGGGCTGATGTTTCTAGCACAAAGAGCTTCCATTTTGATCATGCACAATTACCTAAACCACAGCATGTAAAGCAATTTCATCCTGAGCACGTGCTTTTCTATATTTTACAATATCACGTCTTCTTAATGTCTTCGGTAAATTTACAATATTAAAAAGGTATATCTTGATAAACCGGCTAGATTAACGTTCCAATTTCGCAAAAAACAAACAACATAAAAACCCTGTTTGATTATAATTGCTTTGTACTAGAAAAAGAATAATTGATATCACAAACACCTTAGGAAAATCCAAGCCGCCATAAAACTTTAGACTACAAGTCTGAATTTCTGACCATGGTTGCCCAATTCTGACTGCAGATTAAATATTACTTCCATTCGACAACGGGTCCACTGGTGGCCGAGTGGTCTAAAGCGCTCGCTTTTACCTATCTCTGCCATCTCAACTGTCCGCGTGGGTTCGAGTTTCGGTTTCGGCAAATGTGGGTATGAGAGAAAGCTGTTAGTAACCTCCCGTTGGTCGGTGCTTATAAACGGGGTTTCCCCGGGTTCCTCATCCACAAGTTATACTGTTCACCGTGTATATAACATCTTGCGCTAGCAAATGGCGTTAAACTCAAAACAACAACAACCATTCAACGTCATAGTGTGCACATGGTTTGCACATTTCTTTGCATTGGGCTGAAGAATGTTTTACAAATACATATTGATTATAATATTTTTGCATAGTTCTACCAACTTCATATAAGAAGTCATTCTGTGTAAATTAATTTGCACCAATCAATTTTAGGAAAACCATGATTGTACCGTTTTAATTGAGGTACCTTGTGACAATTCTCATACTTCTGCTCCATAGTTTAAGATTGGTGTGACGAGTTTATTAAATAGATCCCATAGATGACTGACTTCAAGATTTGCAACTTTTTAAAGGTAATTACTTAACTAATAAACTGCCTTTTAAGCTCGACTAGAGAGAGTGTGGTGTGGGATTTAGACAATGAGCCTCACGATGAGCCTCGCATTGTAAAAATAATTCCTAAATATGAAACATTTTTCATTAATCTCAAGTTCTTTATCATCTACGTAAACTTACAAGTTCGAGATATTCTGATATATTTGATAACTTTAGTTTCTGAAGTATTTATAGGCAATTTTCATCTATGACTACACAATAGCATGATATCAAATCTTTTTCACAAACCACTCACAGTTTCATAAAACTAACATTGTCATTTGCATGGATATATATTCAATCTGCAACATGACTGTAAAAATATATATCTGGGACGAACTTAAAAAGGAATATTATCCTTTGAAGAAGACACCAACTTATCTTTAAGATAAATAGGATATTACCTGGAATCTAATCTTCTGCGGCCGGGGCTGATGGGAATACCCTCCAAAGATCCCGTACTAAACTCTGAGAAGATATCCGAATTGATTGTCTCGTACCTCTGGAATGGCTTGAAATGGCGATCCGAATACCGCTCCCGATCGGTGCTCTGGTCTCTGATAGAGCAAAGAGGAAAATGTGTCAAGAGAGTGGGACGTGGATGGAAAAATGTGAATTCCTTTGTTCACTTCATAGGATGGGGTGAACTAATACATTTCGTTAGTATGGTTTTGAACGACACTGTAGAATATCCTGATAGTGTGTCTAATATACATCTTTGGCTAGTTTTCATTGTGGAGAGAGATGTCGTCGGTGTTTAGCTCCAAACATTGTATTTCTGATGGGGAAAAAAAAACGAATTCCTTGCTCTACTTGCAAACGAAAGTTTGTCAGCCCATCCTGTTACGACCTATGTCGCTTGAAACAAGTTCAACAACAGAAAAGTACTTGTTAAGATTGTGCTGCATATGTGGACATCTTTCTCGAACCAATAATTTAGAGGCACACGTTTGTCCAGGAAATGAAAGAGATACTAGTTTGGGGAGGGGCAACAAATCGTTGACTTTGAAAATCGATTGTGAATTCAAAATATGAGCAAGAACTAGGGAATGAATTAAAGGAAGACTAGAACAGGAACAAAATAAATAAGTTGATTTTATCCTTTTTTGCCTTTTAAATGTACACAAAAGACAGGAAATGACATCCCTAATTTTTATGTAGCTGATCGTGCTTCTGACAGTTGTATACAAAAAAATGTATTTTGCCAATCGTACAAATTGCAGTAAGATTTCACAGGCCGAAGTGATTTTAGAACCTAACGACGACGCATGGAGCGAAAAGGACATTCATTGTTACAGTGAGTGCCATCTATAGGCTAGACGGACAATTTCTTGCAAAATATTATTCAGAACAAGGTACAGAATGTGCTAGAGTCATCTTGAATGGAGCCAAGCTTATGCGCAGAAAAGTGGGGCAAGTAGAGGTTAAGGATTCCTTGAATTATTTAGCCATTCTCTGAAACATAATTACTAATCTGTCTGGAATCAAAGAAATGGCCAAAGGTTATTTTCCCTATTTTGTCAGTATCGAAGCTAATCAACACATTGTGCTCTCGCATTTGCCACAGGTTTGCTACTACGATCCCGATGGCATGCACGCAGAACAACGAGAAGCATTCTACGCCTTGTACCAAAGTCATTCTTCAAACCCGTTTGACTTTCAAGAAGAAATGTTGAAATATTGCCGTTCTGATGTAGACATTTTACGACGGTGTTGTGGAAAATGGCGACAATTATTTCTGGAATACAGAAGTATCGATCATTTGAAGGAAGCCTCTATCATCGATAAAGCGTGCGGTTAAGTCTATCGAAAGAAATTCACGCCGGGAAGACACTAACCATCATAGCCCTCAGTCCTATTTCTCGGTGAGCCGTCGATACTCTGCCAGTCTTTCGCTGTCTCCATTACTTGTATGAAACTGAAGAATCGATACGAGATGCTAGAAACGATGGAGAAAAGAAAATTGGAACTTTTCTCTGGATAGCTGTGATTTAGAAAGCCTCCAAACTGTGTAAGAATTCCCACGATGTCTATTTAACGGATGCTCCATTTTTTTTTCTCAGTGAGACCTGAAAAGTAATTTCTTAGAGTTCTCCGTGAAAAAGTTGAAGAACAAACATACCAACGACACCCGATGTTAGTAAGTCACGAATACCAAGTCAAAACCGATCCAGAATTTAGACGCATTGCCGAAAGATATACAACCTTTAAATTCACGTGACATGTTGTTTGGAGGACGAACCAACGCAACATGCTTGCTGTACGACGCAGAAGAATCTCAAGGAGACGAAATGAAAGATATTGATGTATGTTCCTTGTATCCCTGAGTGTGCAAAAATGCAAATTCACCCAGAAACGTTGATAAAACCCATAGACGTGGAACACACTCTTCAGTACGAAGAGTTGATCGAATACAAAGTGTTATCCCCGACCAACTTGTACCATCCCGTCTTACCACATCATTGCCAAGTGCAACTGATGTTTTCTTGATGTTGTACCCGTGCTTAAACGTGTAATTAAGACCAGTCTAGTTACCACAAGGATGAAGAAAGTGCTGTGATAAGAGACATTGTAAGATGCCTTAAAGCTTGGAGAGCCCTCTACTTTCACCGATAAAAACATTTCTGATGCATTAAAGCTTGGAAAGCCCTCTGATTTGATAACGACAGTTGTGTGTACATCGATCACCCTGGTAGCTATTACTCAAACATCGAAAGGGATCGCGTTGGAGAATAGAGAATATACAACGAACACCCGGCAATCACTCTTCTAGCTGTGGCCCAGAACATTATCGATACCAATTCGGAGACCGCCATGGCTGAGTGTACAACAAATGTAAAGTCGTCAAAGTACTGACACTGAACTGTCGCCTCAGTCATGTATTCATTTTTCATGTCTTGAAAAAGGCTTTTACACTCTAGACAAGAGAAAGACTTTCACGTGAAAACAAAACATTTTACGTTTGCAAAACCACCAAACTGGCAGTCGACTTAAGTTATATTGTGTACCAGAAACGAGTGAGATTTCCAGACGATAACATTTTAACTTATGGACATACGTTAATCTTTGTATGAAAAAGCGGAATATTCCAGGACAAACGCTTCATTGCAAATACAACCGCCAGCTAGAAAGATGTGTAATGCAACACACCGACAGAGTAAAGGACCCAGAGTGGATTCCAGGTTCAGTCAACACACATTCACCGATAATGACGAATTCGACACAGCAACTGAGTGAGTAACCTTCTGTGAACTTCCAGGTCAATAATGAACTCGAGTGCAATGCTGTGTTTTGCGACCAGAGTGAAGCCATACCTTGAGACATCAGCCATGCAGCAGGACCTTTTCGTTCCTCGACCATCGACACCGTTGTGTGCCTTACCGCTTTACTAGCAAAAGCGATATAATGCGACCTTACTGCTTTACTGGTAATAGTGATGTTGTACATGTACCAATCTATTTCATCCATACATTAAAAAACCCATCTAGACACTACTAGCTCATTGAGATGAACGAGTCAAAGAAGAATACACGTTTCATTTGTCTATTCCTGGCCATTGTGACTTTGAAAGTCGACTCTTACGTTCAAACAATGGCTCAAACATTTGGATACATTACCCAGTATCAAAACTTTAGCCATTTCCGGTTTTGTCTATTTGGAACGACGAGGTCACGTACAGTGTTTCAGTTGTAGTGTAAATATCCACGAATGAGAGTATAAATACTCAGCTTTCCTTGAACATAACAAGATGTATTCGGAGCTTTCACTACATTTGTTAGGTCGGGCATGATTATTATCCACATGGATACTTTTGTAGAGAGAATTCTTAGTTTACCTGCTGAGCTTCGAGAACACATTTCAAGAGAATTTGCATAGATTCAAGCGAAACTCAAGGCACAGTTGCATCCTTTATGAACAGACGTTTACAACAAAGTTTGATTTTTTGAAAGTATTCAAATAGTCAACACTGATCAGCTACCCATGACGTAGAAGAATTTCGTGTCACAACTTCTACTTACAATACGGCAGTGGTACATATAATTTCAGAGGATAAAATCTTAGAGGATTTTCAAAACATTTAAATGAAATATCGCCAAAATATAATTTGCCACTATATACCGTTTGGCAAGAGTATGACTATTTCTTCAAAAATAAATTCATTCCTGTGAAGGACTAATATAAAAGCTTACCATCCCACGACTTTTGTCCTCAGTGTTGGAGCATGAATGTGTGTCACTGACTCAAGAAGATAAGAAAAACTTAGTAAAAGACAACCCGGAAAGGAAACTGGAATTAAAGACAATTTTTGAAACAATGATCCACGAGAGTAGTATTAGTAGTGGTAGCAGTAGTAGTATTAATAATACTAGTGGTGGTAGTAGTAGTGGTGGTAGCAGTAGTGTACAGAAAGAAATGAATGCGGAGGAAATTACATTCCCATAGAATTCAGAGACGATAAACAACACAAAGACTGTAAGAACACCAGAGCGTGTACGTAGATTCCATGTGAAACAGATAGATCGGAACTGTTGTAAACTTACTTGTTTATACGTAGCTTTAGTGATTTTATTTTGTGCCTTGCTGAAGTACTTAGTTATTTTTGCCTTATTTTTATATTCGTGTTTTAATTCTTGTACACTGAAATGTAAGTACATTTATGTTGTTACACTTTCCATATCAAGAGAAACACATTAAACGTGTATAAAATGGATAAAATGTCTTGTGTCTTTGATTGTAATGTCAGAATTCTAAACAGTAATCTTATGGTAGCATCCTGCGCCGTTCTCAAAGTGATTCGCGAAAACTTTGATTGTCAAAGTTTGGAGGCATTGTACCTTCACAATTTTTTTTAACATGTTGATTGCTGGCCCGAGTAGTTCAGAGCTAACATTTAATTGAACGCCAATCATAATTATTCATTTGTCCATCACAATGTATGGTGACGTGCTACAAAGAGTGGCAATAGGATTACACATTTGCCCCCAAAAGTCAGTGAGAATCAATTTCGTTTGTAGAAGGTATTCCTCACGAAGAGGATGGGATCGATTGGAGTTACTTCTCGAGAAGATAGAGGAAATGAGGTGTACCCCAACCAAAGTAATGGCAACAGGTAGACTACCTCATTTACAACAGCCAAAAGTTTTGCGAGAAAAGTCACGGAGAAAGAAGTGGCGAAGATTAGCGCAATCTAAGAGGATGAAAAGAGGAAGAAGCAGAAACTAAAGAGAAGACTGGAAACTACAGCGCCTCCATGTAAACTGGGTGAAGGTGCAGGAGAAGATGGGCAACGGCGGCATGAAGACTATTCCTCATGGGGCCAAAGAACCTACTTTTAAGCTGGTGGTCTTCACAAAAAGAGCTTGGCGTAAGCAATGTGCAGCCAGCGATCCCAGACCAGGAAGGTGTAACCACTAAGGGCGAGGAGGGAAATAAACCCAACGGCCCTTTGAAGGGCCACCTATATTTCTAGAAAAGAGAGAATCTAATCTTTTACCTTTTTGTTTTATGTTTGTGCATCTTTGTATATGTATTTGTATTTCCACAAAAATACATCACTCAAACCTAAAACCCACTATCACTTCTATTTCGACAGAAAATAAATGTTAAACGATCGTATGTCAAAATATCAGGAATTCAGAAATACATGCAAATGTGCGAAATGCAAATCGTTCATCAGTACAAAGGGTTTTATTTAAATGGGTGTGATTGAAGATGTAAGTAATATTTGTTTGCATCAAGCATACCGTTGTATTCTGTCTTTCTTCTTCACACAGTACTTGCAGAATAGGATGACAGCGATGACTATAACTAGACCGCCCACCACTCCAGCTATAAGGATCCCAAGTGTGATGTACGGAGACACAATATTGCTTGAACCACGGTCAAACTGGAAAATGGAAAAGGAAGGGGTGAAGAGACCATTATACTTATATGAATAATGTCATTCCCAAAGCATGCATGTATCTTTATAAATAATAAATATTCCATGGAGCCTCAAAACCAGATAATTTAAAATAATTTGTAACGTCTTGTTTCGCTAAACTATTAACTGACTTGTCCATTTAGTAACGAAGTTAAGAATGGATATTGCTGGAAGAAACATGTTATATGTAGATAATGTTTAGTTCCAAAGTCTTAATTCTTGTCCAGAGGGTCGCATACTGAACTCTAAAGTTTCAAATTAGGCAGACGGAGGAATGTCGAATGCAGACAATCATAAAATACCAGACTGTTAAAAGGTGTTTAAGACTTAACACTCTTTGAGGTAGTGTTGCTCTGATGGGTCACCATCATAAATCCACACATCTAACCCACCTACCGCCAACTCTGACACCCATCCCCAAGCCCATGCTGCTTTCTGACAGTTACCATGGGGACAGAACACAAAATCCATTATATACATGATGGATCTTAATGCTGTGACTATATTCACAAATGTATGAAAAACAAAACAAACAAAAAATTATTGCACCATAACATATTCTTCAGATCCTCTACATCCCTGCATTTCACTCTTTATCAGTGTCCAAAGAGTCATTGCATGATTAAGTCCTATCAGAGACATTTAATTTGACAAATATTATGCCATGTTTTGGTGATCTTGTATTAGTTATCTCCTTGACCTCCTTACCAGGAACTCTAGGGCGAAAAGAAGCGTTAACATACACATATGTCTTACATTTTAAAAACCGGTACCAAAAGGAAGAAAAAGTCATCAACAGGATGAAAAGGGCAGGGGTGTACTTTTCACCTTGCAACTCTGCTTGGAGGTGAGGATATAGTTTAGGAGGGTGACTGAGTCTTAAACACTGACTGTCAAGCTACAGTACATACAGAAGACGCACTATGCAAATTAGAAACTTGCATAGTAAAAAGGAAGGAAAGGTTTATACAGTTGCTATTATCTCATAAACCTTTTATTTCCTTTCCACGACAACATGGTTTGGTGAGATAATATGTTTGACATTTTGACCATTGAAAGGTATAAAATTAAATGCAAATACGCCCCTTCAACTCTAGGGCCCCAGCGGCCAACAATTAATAACATACAGCATGTGTGATACATCTTGAGACATTTAAATTATAGGCATATCACTAGTGGTTACAGATCAAAAAAAAAATTGCAGTTCACATGTTGGCAGAGTTCAAACTCTTGTATAGTGTGGACTACATCAAAGTAAAAGCTGGTTTGAAATATGTCAGTCAAAATCATAACATGATTTCTGAGTTGTGTCAAATATTACAGTGGATAGAAACAGTGCTGTTAAACACAAATTCAAACAGAAACGTACTTTACACATGAAATAGCAAAGTATATCGCAAGAATATATATATATA
>JAECUM010087499.1:0-14957 GCA_016617855.1 Megalonaias nervosa | reverse complement strand
ATATATATGTTGTGGCGCGGTTTAGTTAATAATGAGAGAGGTGCCGTGTTTGAACATATTCGCAATACACGTATTAACTTCCGTCCATAACTGCATCACTAAAATCCCAGGAATGATGATGTCTAAATCCGAGAAAATCAGAAAGAATTACACTGCACTGTTCTTCCAAGAATTACATTTAAAATTTAAAACCTATGGAGCAGTTAATTCGGTGCCGTCTTGTAGGGAAGCGACATTAGTAGTGAATGGGGGGGGGGATACCCATTCACTACTGACATTTTAACGTGATTTTTATTATTACAACATCTCCTTGATAAACAACGTCGGCGAGAGAGACCTTCAGATGGACATACAGACGGACAACTGTTGTATGTTTATGTTTATTTTGCTTGGAATGTATACAATATTAGTGATTTCACTGTATATTTCTGAGAAGAATAATCACTGGTGTGTGTACTTTTATGACATGTAATTGCGTGACCTTAGTACATGATTTTGTATTTTACTGCTGGCGACAAATCCATACCTTGTTAAGCTGAAGTCAGACCGGATCGTACTGATTCAATCCGATATTTGACGGAGAAGACGTTGATGCTGGAATACGATTTTAGTTTGTTGGCGTTGTAAATACAGAACCTATCAGTGCTAAACTGAAGTCAATTTCTTTATGTTGTAATCACGACTTAGCATAAATACCAATAGGCACAATGCAGACGCACGGATAAAACTATATACATGTATCAACATTTGTATTCTTATATTTGTGTATAGTCCCATGTTGTTTACAATAATATTTAATGCTGTTATATTAATCTCTCTCTCTCTCTCTCTCTCTCTCTCTCTCTCTCTCTCTCTCTATATATATATATATATATATATATATATATATATATATATATATATATATATGAGTTTGATCTGTTTAATATTACAGTTTATTAAGTTTTACCTTTGTGGTGGTTGTGGTAATGTGAAAGCATGTGGTCGTGTTGTTTATTTTGTTATAATACTCTGTATTTAAGGATAGAACAATGTAGCACGTGCAGGACTCACGGTACTAAGTCAGTTCTCATAGTAAACCTATGCAAACACCATGATATTAAAAATTCAATAACTTTAAATTTCTGAGTGCTGACGATCAAACCTGTATTTATCAGCATAGATGAAACCTGGATGACACCTTCTGTGTAGAGGAAAGGATATGAGCCGTGCATTTTCTGGACCTACATGTGTTTGAAGCATGTGCTTTCGATTCCGCTCCAAAGAGTCAGGTACTGATTTCAGTAATGAGTGTTCCAAACTCAAGACAGTTAAAGGACTGAAATTCCATCAAGAAAACAATGTCTCTATTTTTTCACTTACAACTAGAATAAGCTCTCATAAGATTCTTTTTCGTACAAAATAACTTTCATTATCAACCAGTCCTGGCTATCCAAACCCATGTATATTCAATTTGATGTTCACCAATTTCCAGGCTGGTTCCCATTTTTCCATACAATTAGTACCGTGTGTCCTGCAGATGTGTTCACGACTCTATCTGCCGACGAATTTTATCGTTTTCTGCAGACCTGTTTACTTACACGTGAATATCATCACAATACTTAATGTCGTTGACCATGATAGTCATGAACCATGAGACAGGCAAAACCCAATGATGGAAAGTTTTAGGAGTTTTGTTGTTAAAGAAGTCAGCTGTTGAGCTCAAATGACAAACTCTGTTCTTTCCTTTTATTCACGCAGCCATTAAATGTCGGAAACAAGTGATGGTCAGATTCATCAAATCTACATCAAATATTTACTAAGCTCGCACGTGCTCAGTTACGCTATGTGAATATGTTATCCCAAACACATTACATCACCTATTCAAGTTTGGAAGATTGTACGATGAGATGAGGATTTTGTGAAAACTATAACGAGTATATGGTGATTTCGGTAAGTGTGTGTGTGTGTGCGTGTGTGTGTGTGTGTGTGATTTGGATTTTTAACGTAGCTTTAACATTTTTTCAGTCATATCGCTACGATGTCTGCAAGTGTGGCAGTTTATAGTGATGTCTAGCACTGGAGCATCATGCAGCAGACATGTAGCATCATGTCCCACCCAGTCATATTATACTGATACCAGGCCGACCAGTTCTAGCAAGTAACCTCTTAACGCTGAGCGCCTAGCGAGGAAGCTGTTATTACCATTTTTATAAATCTTTGGTATGACTCAGCCAGGGTTCGAACCCGCGACCTACTGCATCCGAGGCGGACGCTATAACCACTAGACCACCGACGCGGTTACTTCGGCAAGTCAACAAGAATACTGATGGAAAAAGTCACCTAAAAATAATCCAAGACAGAATCTTGGTAGAATCTTGGTAAGAATATAAAATGAATACGACAGAGTAATATATAGCAAAGTAAAATACAACAGAGTAAAATAGAACAGAGTAAGAGAAAATTAAAGCATAACAGCAAAACTTTATAGAATATAACTGAGATGAAAGGAGCCAATAGAGAAAAAGAGAGGCTCAAATCTATGCGATTTACAATGTTTTGTAAATAGACGGAAAATTTAGAAAATGAGGGAAAAGAAATAAATAAAAGAGCGAATGAAAGGAAAAATAATAAAGAATGAAAGACGTATTAGCAAAGACAAGTTTGTCTTTTATGGAATGGGTTTGTGGGGGAACTACAAATATATCACATCGGCAGAAGCATAAACATGCATATTTTTTCATCAGGGTGAATATCAGTCGGTACATTCTAGAATTGCCGTTGACCTATGCACAACTAGATCAAAGTCATGTTCTTGGTACAGTTTAGCCTTTGCCAAATACAATACAATCTCTTTTCCCAACCCCATCTCATAAAACAACACAAAATTTTATTGCTTGCCTCAGTTTCAGTAAACATCCAGAATGTTCTTTTTCGAAATTAGTTGTTTTGATAATTTTTATTAATAATGTTATGTATATATAATTTGTATTGTTTGTTGGCTTTTTTCCATGATTTTATCTTATGTATGTCTGCATTTTGTAACTGACCTGAGCCCAAATCAAGTTTATGGTCTACCTGACTGTTGACATTTATTTTGTAAACTGCATAATACATAACTAATATTAATCTATGAATATAGATTAAATATTCAGATCATTATTAATGGAGGTAAACATGTTTATTTCTATCTAAATGTAGGATATTAGTTTTTCACTTGGAAAATACCTAAAACTGCTAACAACTTTGATTGTTTTAGAGAGTGACTGACCTGCATCCTGGCTGTATTGTTGTGTCTTTGCTTTTTATATCAATGTTGTTTACTTGAAACATTACTCATCCCTGCCTTAACATCCGAGGTGGAATGAGTCTTATTGTTGTGTTAAGTTTTTAATTTGGATCAATTATGTATTTAAATTATTCACTGGAATTACAAAATGCTCATTAAGTATTCTCAGACTAATTCATTGCTTTGGAATTACAGTGAATTCAGTCAAGGACATTTTGCATGATATTATTGTGATACATCAAAGACTGTTAACACATTGCCACATTCCAGGCCATTGACACATGAGCACGTTCGAGACTACAGGCACATCAACATATTCATTATTGGAATTTATCCGGAACACCACTGGAATTCAATTTTAACTTCATGGAATTTAACTTGTGATAGAACATTTTACAATTTGGAATTTAATTCACAATACTGTAAGTTCTTTTTAAATTTTCACTTTGTAATCCAGGAAATAAATTATTTGTTGAATTTCACAAAACTGTTTTCTGTTATTTAGTTTAAAACCATAGAGTCGTAACAATAAAAATAGCTTTTTTCCCGGTTAGCATCAGTAGCGTAGCAAGAACATCTGCCCCCCCCCCCCGCCGCAGCACTTAATCATTCCCCCACCCCCCGCAAAGAAAAAGTTGTTTGATAGGAATTCCCCCCACAATGCCGGATTAAACCCTGTGGAGGCCCCTAGGCAGTCGAAATCTCGCCCCCCCCCCCGCAAATTATCTCCTAATAAGTCAAGATCAAATCAATTCAATATTATTGATCCGTTGTCGCGGGGCCCCTAGGCCGGTGCCTATTCTGCCTATTTGGTAATCCGGCACTGTCCCCCCACCTCACACACCCACCCCAATCCCAGTAACGGGGGCTGCCTTAGGCGGATGCTACACACCTGGTAGGCATCGATAAAATTGTCTAAGACATTAAGTATAGTCACACGGGAAATATTTAACTTTTTAAAAATATTAATTTTTTCACAAAGCTAAGGATTCAAGTGATCACTTAAAATATGTAGGTTGATGTGCGTGTATTTGCGCGACTCCTATCTGAATATTTCCCTTTTAAGGGCCAGAACAAAGAGCATTATGAGAAAAGAACGATGTCACCAATTGTCACTTAAATAATTGCTGAATTAGAATTAAAAAAATTCATCAAATTTGTACATGCTGAAGAACATAGACCCCTCTTGTTGAATACACAAAGCAAACTGTATGTTGCCGAGTGTTTCTTTTTTCTTCAGTATGACATAATTTTGAGATCGTGCCGGTTTTCGGCAATAGAAAGCAGGCCAGATCGGAACAAAAAGCAGACTAGAGAATAGACAGCAGACCAGACGGGAACAGAGCCTTTATGCAACATTAAACTGTACATCACAAGTGCGCGGAAGTTGCACGACTTAAAAAAGACCAAACACAGATATATGAGTAATTTACACTATAGATTTTGATATTAAAAAAATATTTCAGTTTACAGAGGATAGTGGTGCTCTATTGTAAACACAAATAATCCAATTTTCAAGAAAGCCTTCATTTTCATGTAACATGTTTTGATCTGCAAAATATACATATTTTGATAATGAACGCAAATCCTTTTGAAAGAATTTTATGAATAATGATTCAAAACTTTTGCTTATCCGGACGTTCTCGGTTGCTCTTGTGTTACACATGCTACATAAACGTTGTTCCCGGAGTAATTCTTCACACCAGTCTGAAGGTATTGTTCAATTATGAGATAGTTCTGAATTTGGACGACGCACTTCTAAATAGTCACTCATACAATATCCAGATATCCTTCTAAAAAGCTGTTTATTTTTCGTAAAAAGCCTATTGTTAATTCTTTTCTTGAAAAAAATACTGATCAAGGAAACTAAATTCTCTTACTGGAGCAAATGGATATTTAAACAAAATTATTATATTATATATGTTATTCACTACAGATACAAATCCAAGTTGTAGTCTGAAAGGTCCATTTCCATGGTACATATTACCATCATCGGCATCAGTATTAAATACAGTATAAACACAAAAAGACCTTTTTAAATCTGATAAGCTTTAAATTAAATATTCTAAAATATAATTTTCCTATAATAATCTCTTTCACTGGATATCTCCTCACCGCAAAAAGCAACTAAATTTCTCGACTTCTTAACTCCAAGAATCCATTTACAAAATTTGGCGTGGAATTATGTCTGCATCACCGGCTTCGTGAAATCCACAATTTTTTTAACCGTAGCTATAAGAGTACAAAACAGTACCATTTTTGCTCATTTGTAAAACTGTATTAAGTAACTTGCATACAACAACAAGAGCTAATTTTCCCTGATTACTGAAATCCCGCTTCTCCAATAGCAAAAACCATTCATATATAATTGTAACACATATGTTTGTTATCTTTTCTGAAATTTCTACCTCTATGTAGTAGCTGCCACGTCACTCCTGTGGAGGCTTGGATCAGTGGCGTCACTAGGGTTGGCGTCACCCAGTGCGGTAACTCATGGTGTCACCCCCATGGACCTTCTTCCTGCACAAAAATTAAAATTTTGTATAGACAGTCATGTGCGGTAAATCATGGTGTCACCCCCATGGACCTCTTCTCGCACAAAAATTCGAAAATTTTGGTGTCACCCCCTCTGATGGTGTCACCCAGTGCGGTCCGCACCCCACCCCCACCCCCCACCCCGTGACGCCACCGCAAAGAACTCTGTAATTCTCCATCTTCAGTATACAATAACTTTCAATTATGAACACCCATTGTTTGAACTGGTCCAAACCTCATTCACACTGGAACAAAGGTCAGTCCATTGTTTCTGCCTCTACTGACCTCCTCCTAGTAAAAACAAAAAGCTAACTGAATCTCTCCTTTTGGAGCAGTTTCCTAACCTCCTGGAGTATTGAAATTTGATAGGTAGCATCCGGATTATTCTCGAAGGTTTCAGTTTTTGCTTAGACTGTCATGGAAATCCATGTACATTAAAACTCCTTGTCTCTATTCACATTTTCAACCTCCAACAGTCAGTTAGCCAACCCACCCATAAACATGGTCACATTTTTGACTGGATTCTTCATAGAATTGATGATAATATTCTAAAGTTTTCATTGATGTTCCACGAACTTGCATCAGATCACCTCTGCATCATGTGCCATCTCACCAAATCAGTCCCTGACCCTCCATCTCTGCTTGCTACTAAGAGAAACCTCCCTATAATAAAGAGACCCCAGCTAATGCATGACATCCAAGCAAATCTAATATATTCATTTCGTTTTGTGATTTCATGGTGTTTGTTTTTGTAGTCTTGTCGTTGTATGTTTTTATGTGTTATCTAATACTGTAAAGTGCTTAGAGCTTCTAAAGGGTAGGCGATGTACTAAGCCCTTATTATTATTATTATTATTATTATTTAAGCAAAATTCCTTTCTCTTATATCATGATTATCGTAAGCAAGATGATTTAAACTGGCTTTGGGAGGTAAAATGTTGAGAAATTTATTCAAACTGGGACCTGATGTTTTAGATGATGGAAAAAGACCATCTTCAAGGATTTATGTTACATCTTCGTTCTTTATCGCTTGCGGGTGGATCGAATGATGTAATACAAAACTAATCCACGTGTATGGATTTGTCCGCATTTTGCGGATTTTTCGTCCTAGATGCAGATTACATAAACTGATAATTGAAGAATGCAGATCTTTTAGAACTGAAATAAAATTGATGCAAATATATTTTATGAAATGCCTTATCTGCAACTGAATTCTTTCCCCAAAATATTGATATTTTGTAATACTGCATGCTGAGGAATGAATAACAAAAATAAATTATCACGAGAAAGGAAGGTACATTTATTTTATACATCCTTTCTGCACGATTTCACATCGATGTTATATGGCATTTCTAAGGAATTCCCCAACAATTTTATATGGCACTTGTACAGATGTCCTCATCAATTTCTATGGCATGTGTACAGATTTCCCCACCAATTTTTATGGCATTTCTACTGATTTCTCCGTCTATTTTATAGAAATGCGGAATATCTTTCATAACTGTGGATTAAAGTGTGGATTTTACGGGCAAGATCTGTCTTATTTATATGCTGAAGATGGAGGATGACCAAAAATTGCATTCAGACATTTAGAAACCACGTTTTAATGGCTTATCCATAACAATATTGACTCCATTCCTGACAAATTCATATGGCAAGTGAAAATCATCTTTAAATTTATTCTCAGCCTGAAAGGACCGTCTGTCCCTATGGACAACATTACTAAGGTGGTTTCGTACTGTTTCACTGTATTAAATTCATTAAACAATGTAATTATGTTATATCTATCATTCCTACTGATTAATGACCTACTCTTCTCCACAGCGCATTGCGAATAAATAAACCTCCTATATAATTTTGTTTTAAATATAATAAAAAAAATTGATTCGCCACTGATGGAAAGTATCAATATGACGTACTTGATGACCTGTAATCCTATCAGCTTTTAAAATTTATATATCGTGCAAATTCGTTTAATTGATTCGATTTTCAACACTAACCTTTCTAGCTTTATTGTTGATAGTTAAAACAATCGGTAGCAAATGACTTCTTAAACGGACTGATCACGTGGTCACGAGACGATAGAGTCTTTTTCAGATCAAGCTCATAGAGGCAAAAGTACTGTTAGAAAATATCGCTATTGTTATTGGTTTTACATCTATTTTTTAACAGAGTTTACGTCTAAATGAGAATATCCTGATTTGTTGGAAACGTGATTAGATAATAGTTCCTCTGCGACAATGCGTTTTCTTCAATAGTAAACTGAGTCAAAATAGTGTAATATTAAATTTGCAAAAACAATGACTTTCTCAGCAAAACACTATTCAAGTATTTCATATATACCGATTTTCATATGATTTGGGAATTCTATATTACATCGGTTACAAAAACACACTTGCCCTATTTATTTGTCCAGATTTAATTTTTTCACAATACAGTATCATGCTTTTTCCATCTCGCATAAAACAGACAGAGAGTCAATACTTGAATGTAAACAGATAGAGAGTCATTGCCGAAATCTGAACATACAAAGAGTCAATACTTAAATCTAAACAGATAGGGAGTCAATACTTAAATCTAAACAGATAGGGAGTCAACACTTGAATCTAAACAGATAGGGAGTCAATACTTGAATTTAAACAGATAGAGAGTCATTGCCGAAATCTAAACATACAGAGAGTCATTGCTGAAATCTAAACATACGGAGTCAATACTTAAATCTAAACAGATAGGAAGTCAATACTTGAATCTAAACAGATAGGAAGTCAATACTTGAATCTAAACAGATTGGGAGTCAATGCTTGAATTTAAACAGATAGAGAATCATTGCCGAAATCTAAACATACAGAGAGTCAATACTTAAATCTAAACAGATAGGGAGTCAATACTTGAATCTAAACAGATTGAGAGTCATTGCCGAAATCTAAACATACAGAGAGTCGGTACTCGAATCTAAACAGATAGAGAGTCATTGACGAAATCTAAACATGCAGAGAGTCAATACTAAAATCAAAACATAGAGAGTGAATACTTGAATCTAAACAGATCGAGAGTGAATACTTGAATCAGTACCAGATAAACTTCAGGTGTTGCTGTAACATAATTACACCAAACCAAACCTGAATCAAAACACCAGAGGCAGACCTTCTCTCTTGGCCAAGATTGACGTGAACGCTGAAACGTAACCTATTCAGGATGTGACATCATGTATCTGTTCCAAATAGTTTCTAAAATTAATGTTGAGAAATACCATGATTATGTTATTAGAGAATAATACAATCCGTCTCGAGTAATTCCAATTTATTCACATGCCTTAGTTTAAATATCACAAATACTCTACCTTCTAGTGTTTAACCAATATAAATGATGATATTTACGTCACGCCATAGTACACAAATTTCTCGTGCTGGGTTTTACCATAATTTTTATGTCATGATTGATGTAAAACTTCAAAAAAAGACGCTGTGAAGAAAACACGTGTAGGATATAAATAAGTTTTATGTCAAACACTTTAATATATGCGTAAAGGTGGCAAAATTATGTTAAGACAACTAAAAAACGTATGCAAATTAGACAAACTCTATCATTTAAAAGGTCGTGGTGAATTTAGAGCGTAGAGAGGGTGACATTATCAGGGTTTAATGGTCTTTGCGAGTCTAAATGTTGTTGGGATGAATCTGTTTGGAGAGGGTTTGGTCCGGAAAGTAAGGCGTTTTCATTATTCGTATTTAGTAACACACTTGACATTTTTAAGGGTAAACGCCTTTACAAAGAAAAGGCCATCGTGGACACCAATACTCCTAATGTTTACCATTAATTAAAGCATAAACAAAAGCACGTACACGGAAAAAAAAACGTATATGTTTTTATCAAACATGATTTATTATATAAACAAATTGTTCACAAGGTTATTAGAATAACAAAATTGATATTCCAGATAAGCACAAATGTAACTGAATAGGTGAATGCAAAGGTCGGCATAATGAAAAAAGTTTCATAGATAAAAATCTTAAACAAATTTTTCAACAAAAGCATCTTACCTCACAATAGCGAAGCTTTTAACAGTTGTATTGCCTGCATGGGTTTTGTTTGTGAGTATACGTGTCTGAAAATGGTATGTACAAAACACAGTACTGAATGTATCTTTGCTGACTGTTTCTTTAACAGCGATTTTCGAAGGATTCTAACTTCATCTATATACCACCAAAGGTAAATTCTGCTCCTCGAATAAATGTTTGTGTAGGTGTTCTTTATCATTTTATCAATCATTCAACTTAATTTTTATTTTCTCTTTTTCTTTCTTTCGTTCTATCTTTCTTTTTTTTCTGATGTGCAAAACCCGTTGCTTTTCAGTAGTTATTAAAAGTATTTATTTTATTCAATTTTTTCTCTCTTTCCATCAACAAGCTTAAATTGAATGCCATTACTACATGAGCTGGAAGACGATACTGCTTCATAGGCCAGGTCTTACAACAGGCCTAAGAACTAGGAGCCGTGCTCATATATCAGTCTATATCTTCGACTGTTTTCCATTCCGACATCTATTAGATCATTTATATGTTCATTTAAATAAATGTACCGAACTGCACATGAGCACTTTTATACGAGAACACTATGTTTCAATCTTGAATTCCATTAGTCCATTGTAAACTAATATTTTAGCTATGTAAGTTAGTTTTGTAGATTATTCGAAAACCTACAAAGGATGCAATAGCCCACAAAACGGATTCTTGCCTTCAAAAGAGATGGGATCATCTAAATACTATGTTTGGCATTAATTATAAATATAATTTCATACACTCGATAAACAAACTGAATCTGCACAAAAACTCTTATTTGAATAATATTTGGATGCGACGTGGTTTTGAAAACTTCAAGCATAATTTTACTGAGGTTCCGAGTACAAACAAATATTCAATATTTCGTTCGTCTTTGGCCTGCTGTTAATGTACATAAGACGATATTGGGGGATTGACTTTTAGAGACAGGTAGATAAACAGAGGTTCAAAAGGTAACAATTACCATCGTGAAATCATGCTGTGTGTATCTATTGTGAGCGAAAAATTGCTATATTGGATAGTTTGTCGCTCTGTTTACACTATTTCGAAATCTGGAAATAATTAACGGCCTTTTGCATTGCGCATGCATTAATATTTGTACGGACGAGTTGAACATATTTAAAAGTTGGGTGGTCGTGCGTATTTATTTCAACAGACTCTGCAAGTGTTAACATGTGTCGAGAAGAAAAAAACTGTCTTTGCAAATTAATTACCACTTCCGTCAAAAATATGCACAGATTTAAAAATATGTTGAAATCTTAAGGAGTGATGATGGCAATAGAGAAAAACTACAGTAAATCGTGTACTAGTCCACAACCTTACAAATAAGACATACAATTATGACAAGAAATTCCTTCACAGTTACTTTTATGAAAGAAACGTGCAAATAATACCATTTTTTATTATTAACAATGCACAGAGGATAGGACCGAAAAAACCTGATGATGCAATCTAAACAACCTAGTTACTATGCAGTTAGCCTCCAGTGTTCAGGAAACAATAACAAAGTTTCTACTTCCCTCATTGATTGAAACCAACAACTCAACTATATCTGTTTCCATCACTGACTGAAAACAATAACTCAACTGTCTCTGTTTCTGTCACTGACTGAAACCAACAACTCAGCTATCTCTGCTTCCCTCATTGACTGAAACCAACAAGGCAGGTATCTCTGCTTCTCTCATTGATTAAAACTAACAACTCAACTGTCTCTGCTTCTGTCATTGACTGAAACTAACAACTCAGCAATCTCTGCTACCTTCATTGACTGAAACCAACAACTCAACTGTCTCTGCTTCTGTCATTGACTGAAACTAACAACTCAGTTATATCTGCTTCTCTCACTGGCTGAAACCAACAACTCAACTGTCTCTGCTTCTGTCATTGACTGAAACTAACAACTCAGCTACATCTGCTTCCCTCGTTGACTGAAACCAACAACTCAGCTATCTCTGCTTCCCTCATTGATTGAAACTAACAACTCAACTGTCTCTGCTTCTGTCATTGACAGAAATCAACAACTCAGCTATCTCTGCTTTCCTCACTGACTGAAACTAACATCTCATCTTTCTCTGCTTCTGTCATTTACTGAAACTAACAACTCAGCTGTCTCTGTTTCTGTCATTGACTGAAACTAACAACTCAGCTATATCTGCTTCCTACATTGATTGAAACTAACAACTCAACTGTCTCTGCTTCTGGCCTTTACTGAAACCAACAACTCAGCTATCTCTGCTTTTGTCATTGATTGAAACTAACAACTCAGCTATCTCTGCTTCCCTCATTGACTGAAACGAACAACTCAGCTATATCTGCTTCCCTCATTGACTGAAACTAACATCTCATCTTTCTCTGCTTCTGTCATTGACTGAAACTAACAACTCAGCTGTCTCTGTTTCTGTCATTGACTGAAACTAACAACTCAGCTATATCTGCTTCCTACATTGATTGAAACTAACAACTCAACTGTCTCTGCTTCTGACCTTTACTGAAACCAACAACTCAGCTATCTCTGCTTTTGTCATTGATTGAAACTAACAACTCAGCTATCTCTGCTTCCCACATTGACTGAAACCAATAACTCAACTGTCTCTGCTTCTGTCATTGCCTGAAACCAACAACTCATCTATCTCTGCTTCCCTCATTGACTGAACCCAACAACTCAGCTATCTCTGCTTCTCTCATTGACTGAAACTAACAACTCATCTATCTTTGCAACCGGCCAAACAAGCGTTAATCAATCACTCTAATCCTGGTTAACAAATTATCCTAGCAAAAAATAAAACAAATCAGGTAGCTTAAGGTACTAAAATGTAACTGTATTACGAAAATTAACCATTAGCAGGATCACTCAGAAAACAACCACTTCCCAGCAATCATTAGCAGGATCACTCAGATAACAACCACTTACCATCAATCATTAGCAGGATCACTCAGAAAACAAAACACTTCCTAGCAACCATTAGCATGATAACTCAGAAAACAAAACACTTCCTAGTAACCATTAGAAGGATCACTCAGAAAGCACTCCCAATCAACAATTAGCAGGATCACTCAGAAAACAACCACTTCCCAGCAACCATTAGCAGGATCACTCAGATAACAACCACTTACCATCAATCATTAGCAGGATCACTCAGAAAACAAAACACTTTCTAGCAACCATTAGCATGATAACTCAGAAAACAAAACACTTCCTAGCAACCATTAGAAGGATCACTCAGAAAGCACTCCCAATCAACAATTAGCAGGATCTCTCAGAAAACAAAACACTTCCTAGCAACCATTAACAGGATCACTCAGGAAACAAAATACTTCCTAGGAATCATTAACAGGATCGCTCAGAAAGCAAAATACTTCCTAGCAAAAGTTACAACAAAAACTAAATGATTTATAATAATATGGAAGAAGACTAATGAAAGATGACTATGTCCCCATTTAAATAATTGAACGGATGACAGCATTCTGAAAACTTGAACGAAAATGCTTATTTTGACCCTTATCCTTGATGAGACGAACAACAAATATATTTTAGGTCGACCTGAATACTTCCATGGGCACAGAGACATATATCAGACCACCGTCCCATTTAATTCTTACTAGATTCGACAGAAAGTCTTCAAAGCAAAAAACATGAAAGGAACAACAATATTTGTCACCAGAAGACTCGATGAAGAGAAACCACTGTAACCTTGCAGAACTGTAAACTTAATGGAGTCAATCGATGGGTCACGTCATTGCAGAACTGTAAACTAAATGGAGTCAATTGATGGGTCACGTCATTGCAGAACTGTAAACTAAATGGAGTCAATCGATGGGTCACGTCATTCCAGAACTGTAAACTAAATGGAGTCAATCGATGGGTCACGTCATTGCAAAACTGTAAACTTAATGGAGTCAATCGATTGGTCACGTCATCGCAAAACTGTAAACTAAATGGAGTCAATCGATGGGTCACGTCATTGCAAAAATGTAAACTAAATGGAGTCAATCGATGGGTCACGTCATTGCAGAAAGGAGTCAATTGATGGGTCACTTGATTACAGAAATGTAAACTAAATGAAGTCAGTCGCTAAACAGTAAAATATAGCTCCTAAATTTGACGTCATCAAGCTTTTCTATATCACCAGGACTAAAATTACAAATGCATGTATTTTGTTCGAAATATTTTCCAGCATTTTTCTGATCGTGACTTTTGATTGTACATTATCACTGCTTATATTTTGCTCTTTTTGCCAAATTAATTTAGCAACTGATCTAGTAGCACCGTAGTATTTATAATTACATTTCAATAGCTACATGTACGCCTTTATCCCTTACACACAGCACTTACCACTTGAAGTGACATTGAAGTTTATAAATAAATGTAATTAAAATAAAGAAGATATCGTAATATAAATAACTGAAACTGCCATCAAAATTGATGAAACCTTCTAAAGATATTCAAGTTCAATAAATTCCGAACAAAGTAACATTGGTCAGTCTCATTAGGATGTATAGCTTTTTGTGATGTCATGGAAGAGATGACAAGAATTTGATTTTTTTCAAATACCTCTTATCAAGCAATTTACTGATAACTTTGTTGTAATGTTTTAAGCAGAAAAACGTGGAAGATAGTGATATACCTTTGATAGTTATTTGGATAATTTTTGCGGCAATGATGACTAAAATTTAAATGATTAAAATTTTAAAAAAATCGTGTGATCTTGACATTATATCTGACGGGTCGTAAACAAAAATATGTTTCAAAGTGCTAACTAACACTATATTGAGTTGGTAGTTAAATTAGGTGATTTAAAAAAAAAACAAACAAATACTAACAAGCGTACCAATTGTAAAACACACTGTCATGCACACATCGTACAAACAGAAACGTACCTAGTCCATTTTCCCATTGGGCTGTATCGATATACCAGTCTAATTAATCTGATACTTTTAGTGCCCGTCCCAACGCACTTTCACTTTATCCCTTTCCATTTTGTTCGATATATTTTGTTTGTATTTTAATGTGCTACATTATTTCCATGGACTTGTCTTCGTTTGATAATCATTTTTATAATTAATTTTGTTTCTTTTAATTCATGTTGATAACTATT
>JAECUM010087497.1:0-12354 GCA_016617855.1 Megalonaias nervosa | reverse complement strand
GAACAAAAATGTTTTGTGTGCAAGTGTTTTTGTTATTTATTTCGACTCACCACACTTCACAGGTGACTTGCATACTAATGAGTGAATCAGTAAGAACCAACAGATGTTCCCACGATGAAAAATAAGCCTTCGATCCAGATTCCAAAGACTAGGTTGCTTCGGCTACCAGATCCTGTTAATTTATCTGTTTTAATTTTAGATCAAAGCTGTATCACCTAAAAAATAACGTAAAATTAACATCTACAACAACAACAACTACCACTACTACTACTACTAACATCAACAGCAATAATAATAATTAATAATAATAATAATAATAATAATAATAATAATAATAATAATGATAATGATAAAGTAATTCCTTACTATAATTCTAAAACTTTAAAATGCTTTCAGCGCTTTGCAATATTACTAAACAATGAGAAAAAAAATACCTAAAAATTCGACATACTGGAATTGCACATGCTCACCAGAATTAAGAGTAAAAGTAAAGAAACATTGTTTTTATAGCGCTATTGAAAATGATTATGGCGTCATTCTAAGTTCAACAGGTAATTCGACCCAAGTAGCTGGACTCTGATACGGAAAATAATGTTATCAATACAACTTGGTTGTCCAAATGGGATTAATGAGACTACGAGTGTCAAAAGAAGGTGTCTCGAAGGGGTGTACACATGCGTGAGGTCACACACACACACACACACTTATATATATATATATATATATATATATATATATATATATATATATATATATTGTTGTTGTTATATATATATAGTTATATATATATATAGTTATAGTTATATATAGTTATATATATATAGTTATATATATATATATATATATATATATATATATATATATATATATATGTACGTAAACGTAGCAGAATGAAGAGATTGTATGATTGTTTCTGAAGGAAATTGGGGTAGCGGAGATGAGTGTACTTGGTACACTAAGGACGATAAGAGCAGATACGTTTTGAACTTTTTGAAGTTTCTTAGATTAACCAGACAGAAGATATTTACAATTGTTGGGTCTAGAAAATAATAAGAAATACCAGTGGCATAACAAAGTTCCAAATACTACGTTACAGCAATTACTAGAAGAACGACAACTATTACTAAAATTATAATAATTATTGTTTTTATGAAAACATGTTCCTTTTAGGCCATTGTAATGCATTAGTCGGATTCGTCTGCTGTTTTGGTTTGTTATTTTATAAACAGTAAATACATTACTGAGTATATTCTAATCCTGATGATTGCGATAAATAGTGATTATTATGGTTTAAGACATTTATTAAGGTTACCAAATTATTTAAATGCATTAAGTATTAAATAAAATTAAAGATCTTTGTCAAATGGATGAATGCAGTAAATGACAGATCTTGTATATGTACTTTGTACCTGTGCTTTTGCGTTGGTAGGTAAATGTAGTTGATAAAAGTCATAACCAGACCATTTGTCTGGTATATGCGGTCATGTTGCAGTCGTGGAAGAATATCCAAAAAATAAAAAATGATATGATTTTAAGTTTGTATATTTTGGGCAGGTGCATCTGTTCATGTGCCTTGTTAGGCCAAGGACAAACCCCACAAGTGATGCTGGCATAATTTTGTACAGATATGGAATTAGCACCAGTCATGATAATGTCAATGCTGTTGGAGCGCTTGACATATATACTTCTTAACGTGTCGACTCCCATGGCAGGATCAATAAAATCAACTACATCTGCAAGATAATCTAAAACGACTGTATTAAAGTATGGTACGGAGTCTCGTGATATAGACTGGGTGACCACTATTTGTAATGGACGTCATGTTATGTTTAATATGTCTGCTGTATCGATGGCGACAACAGTGTCGACAATACAAAAGACATAATGCATCTACTGTACCTCCTTTGCCGTGTTTTGTAACATGGGACAAACGGGTTCACTTTAGAATGTTACATTAATGTTAATCTCCATTGTGCTAAATGGGTTAGCAATGCACATGGTTAATAATTTATTGATACCTTATTAATGCTATCTTGTTGGTCCAGCATGAAAATAGTGCCAATCAAATGTCCAATATGCTCACCAGGGCAGTCAACTTGCGAATCTTGTTATCTATACACCTCTTGAATAGATATTCGTATCAACAAGCTTGCATTAAATATTTCTTATAAGGTTTTGCTGTCATAAATAAAAATGCTGCCAATCTGACTTCCAAATTGCCAACATGGCAGTCATATTATATCCTTTTCATCAAAGATTTTCTTGAACAGAAATTCTTATTGGAATGGGTTTTGCACCAAAGGACTTTCTATGGTCTAATTGAAAATGGAGACTCTCTGACCCCAAATATACACCTTACAGTATCCATCTTAAAATTCATGTCCTTACGACTTAACCGGAATGGAATGTCAAATCTTGAAACTAGTGTTATCTCTACCCCACTCCAAATGGATGGCTATATTAACATTGGGGTTTCACCAAGAGGCTTCTTATGATGCTTATTTGGTCCAACACGAAAATGGTTCAAGTCGCATATCTAATTATGGCCGCCACAATAAACGCCTTACGATTCTTGCTGTCACTACTCTCTTTGAATGGATGACGATTAAGACATCGAATTCTCACCATGTCCTAATTGAAATTGGTTGCAGTCGTATATAAGATACGGTTTCCACGAAGAACGTGTTAAAAATATTCCTTCTGAATGTATGATCATTATAACATGAGGTTCTCACTGATAGTCGCTTGGTGATGCCTACGTTGTTCCTAAATACAATTTTGCTAAGCTGGCATCCAAGTTTTGAACCACCGCAGCTAACATGAAGATTGTGTTCTCGCTCAGAAATATCGCATATGATTTACACACTAGTCAGTTGCAAGAAAGAAATGGTCCTATCTTCAATTTCCACTAGAGAGCCAGTCTCTTTGAGGGACTATCGTTGCTCTATAATAGTTATTCCACTTTCCAAGAGTGTGCTTAATATTACGTAATTTGTTTTTCTTCCTGGTCTGATGAACATACTAATTTTATAAAATGTTTGAATATAATATATGTAATCATTTTCCAGAATATGTGATATCACTATCAGATTTTAGCTACAATACCCGTTCTTTTATAAGCCTTCATACCAGTATGACTATGCAATCTGTAGTACCGAATAATTTCAGGGATTGCATGATCACATCCTGTTTATACAATTGCTTGGGATTCTAAGTAGACAATGGTTACAAAACGATGATGAAATTTGTTTTTCGAGAGTTTTGACGTAAATCAATGCTTTGAGTTTGGCTGTAATTTCTGCAGTAAAACTGAGTCTGTTTCCAGCAACTGGATTAAGGTCTTAACATGGTGTGATAAATGACACCGCTATCTTGTGTTGAACTTTACAACCATCATGTATACATGGACTTATTGCTACGATGGGATTCTATGATTTCTTAGAGGAATTTGTTGAGGACATTTTCAATTCACAAAGGCAGCATATTATTTTTTAAGGGTAATATCAAATGCGGTGATTTATGTATAATACCTTTTGCAGTATTCTACATCATCGATTGTATATTCTTCAAGGTGAGGACAAGTTCATATGCCTACAGGTAGAATGACTTTTGGTTTGTAGAATCAAATTTGGCTTGCATGTGTACCAGGTTGATATGTGAACCTACATAAGATATTATATTCATGATGATATGTATTAGAACATAGTTTAGCAAAATACTAAAGAGTCAATTTCATTCGTATGAGATAAAATGATGATTGATTTGCCTCAACACAGAACCTTCTGAAGAGAAAGTTCTAGACAAGGTTAAAGTCACTGTCGTTTCTTAATATATGAATAGTATTACGACTCTATGCTAACTTAAATAACAGAAAAGAAGCACAACCAACAAGGTTTTGTAAAACTTAACAAACAATTTAATTATTGAAGGAATAACTGAAAAATCTGAGAGAAACTTACAGCGTAATGGAGCGAATCCAAATTAGTCCTTATAAAGGTCTATGAAAGTCCTAAACGAGTGAAAAGTCCCTTATAATTTCAATACCGGAAATGTACTGGTCATCCAAGTACTGTGACGTTGTCAAGATGGCCTTGTCCAGAATTCTTTCGAATAATTTGTAACAGTTCCAAACTAATATTATTTTCTAAATAATGATCACTTTCTATCACGACTGAACAGTCCAAACAAATGCTTTTCCTCTCCAAAAATATATAAGTACAACATAAAATACGTCTGCAGACTTCCATCAGGAACACAACAAGTGTGAATGACTCCAGAAATCGGAATCAAACTGATTGGTTATTTTTTTCCTTCTACGGTATCTTGCTCCTGTAGTTCGCAATCGGCCCCATGTGACAACATACACTATTGATTTGCGACTAATTAGATATATTTACATGACCACGCGCAACCAATGGGACTCCACATAATTCTTAATGAAACTTCCATATCCCATCAGTCACTAAAAATACGCCATAGGTGCCATTTTAAGTCTTATTATTCCGAATATTATTACTAACTGTCAACGCGTACGTACACATCTATTTATAGTTCCTACGTAATTTATGTTTCCAAAAGGGCCAAATTACCTATACAATTTATAACAAAAATGTTCTCTACAGTTTACGACCATGAATACAAATTATACAAATTAAATAAAATCACATAGCAGAAGTTACAGAAAATATAGATATACATAACAATAGCCAATTTCGCCCGTCAAAGATAAGGTTGTGGTTCTATTTCCTCAACATAGAGGTAGTCCGAAATGGAAGTTTCTACATGCATCCGAAGTCTAAATACCAGATTGTGCATCGGATGAAGATCTACATTCCGCTTAGTACAAAATCGAGCCAGCGGCAAGATTAGGGCATAAAACTATCGGGATGTCCAGATAAGGCTTTGAGTCATAGTTGTTATGTTGTAATCAGCAGCGGTTGATACAAACGATTTCAGATTGCGTAACTTTGATCCTATTTCATCTGCCGACATCATCCATTTATTCAAACACGCCCGTTGTTGACTTTCAGTATGAATGCTATGTAACAATTCGTCGACATTTAGTAAGCAGTCAGTTCCTAGTATTAAGCATTTCACTATGCTGTTTTTACGTTGACAAGGGTGACTGAAAACATGGATCGCTGAGGAACACAACTCTTCTGGGATAGCTCTCAGCAAGAGTTCTACCGAACTTGAGTCTAAAATTTCAAAATTGTTGGAAGTTGCAAATTGTCCAAATTGGATTGGAAATGTTAAGTTGTTTACTGGGAGCGTTATAATATACGGTTTTGAAACGATAATAATGGATAGCATCTAGTCTTGTTGAAAGTGTCATGGGTTCGATAAAGACCACGTAACGTTTCCATGAATAGTGTATATTTGAAAACAATGTTAACCTTTGAAAGGCATGAAAATCAATAAAACTCAAAATCGTTTGAATTGTTCTTGACGCTTTGTGAGACTAGCAGATTATAAGGGCTCTTGTGACTACCCATCATTATACCGTTGAATCCAAAGTAATGTGTTGCATTAGAGTGAGTTGTGTCTCTACTCAACTGTCAGGATCCGACTCTCTTCTCCAATGGCAGCGGAACGCAATCAACTAACAAATCGGTTGTCTCTACTCAGTCATTTCTTGTGATCTGCAGGGAGGAGGCATCAGGCTTATGTTACAAACCCTGAGCTCACGGGAAAATATTGCCCATAAACATAAAGTCCAGTCGCCATTTGCCTAAATGTTTCACTACATAAATAACAATATGTCGAGTGAAACAACAAATAGCATCATCACAAATGGCTACATGAAATTAAGTTCAGTTCGAGCTGATGAGTACAAAATGTTTTAAAAATAGATTGAAATTTACAATTTGTCATTGATGAGTTATTTACTTGGAAAAGTTGTTACGCTGATAATTGCCATTTGTTTTCTCAAATTTCACAATGGATTGACTGATGCCAATAGACTTTTGCGTGACGAATTCTCTGAAACACACATACACTGTATACATGCATAGATACATACATACATACATACGTACATACATACATACATACATACATACACACATACATACATACACGATAACGAGCTATTCTTCTTGTTGTTAGATTAATAGGATAGACGGACCACTCCAAAGAACTGAGAAAGATAAACAAAACGGTATACAAATGTTCGAAATTAGTAGATAATTATTACAATAATTTCTGTTTGTATAGGTTTTTTAAATAGAGTTTTCCTTATCTGGTCTATCAACTGATACAGTGGTTACATTACTTTTCAACAGATTTACCACAAGTTTTAAATGAAAATTTCATCTGCAAGAAGACGATATAGCAATGTCAGCGATTGATAAATATAATAGTCTTGATGGATTGGTAAGCAAAGCGACCAGTAATACCAAAATAAGCGTCTATTTTACCTCTCCAGTTGATAAGCAATAGTGTAGGCTAATCATACCATTCCAGGAAAGATATTTTCTTTTCTTGGGCTTTACAACATCTCATAACTGAAATAGCAAAAACAAGTATACAACCAGAACTCCTATAATTCCAGATGGCTATTAATATTTCGAAATTTACACTGAAAGACGCAAAGATTAAGTGGCCGCAAATTGTGACAATTAAGAAAGTATGGATGTTGAAAGCCTGAAATGTAACCGAAGATTAATATCACTTGATGTAATAATTGAATAGTATACATAAAGATCAAAAATACTACACTACCATAAGTCATTAGACATTGGACAATACAAGCACCTGACGAATCATATACAGTTTGCGAGCTTTTGAAATACAAAGCTCTATACATTTGTTTGGACCAAATCAATAAACTTAAACTAATGCATATTAATGGAATGTCCTTATATTTACCAATTAACAATTTCACAACTGCATTATTTATACAATGATTATAGCAGTTGCAATGCATTACTGAGGGGTGTTATGTACAGACTAATATTCAGCATGCTGTTAAGTATATTTAATTTGCATTATTTGCTTGTCTTTCGTGATGATTTATATGTTATATAATCTGCACTTTGTACTTGATTTTGTCCAAAATCAAGTGTATAGTGTACGTGATCAGTAACATTTATCATTTCAAACAACATAATACGTAGCTAATATTTTTCTATCTTTGTAGATTAAATGTTCAGAGCAATATCAATTGAGTTAAACATGTTTATTTTAATCTGAGTTGGGACATTTGTTTACCACTTGGGAATTCCTAAACTTCTTAACAACTTTGAATGTTTTATAAAGGAAACTGACCTACATCCTATTTCAGTTATTTTGTCTTCATATATATTTGTATATAATGCTATTTACTTGAAACATTACTCAGTTTTGCAGTAATACTGGAATTACAAAGAGCTCAATAATATTATTGGACTAGAACATTAATTTGGAGATATATTGGATTCAGACAAGGACATTTAGGATTATATTATCTTGATGCATCCAGAGACTATTAGCACACCATTACACTACAGGCCATTGGAACATTATCACGTTTGAGACTACAGGCGTATTTTACACAGTCTATATTAAAATTTGATGTGACTACTACTTTAATTCAGTTCGAACTTCTTACATTTGGACTTGCGATAAAACTTTTAGGAGTATTTAGGATTTAATTAACAATACTGTAAGTTCTTTTTTCAAGTTTCACTTTGTATTCTAGGGGAATATAAAGAAATTATTTACTGAAATTTACAAACCTTGTTGATTTTCGCATTTTTCTGTTACTTAGTTAAAGACAATGGAGTCGTAGCAATAAGAGATAAATAGGAACAAGAAAGAGATTTTGGCCTGAACCAAAATAAGTCGATGACGTGGCAACAAAAACAAATACGTGGACAACAACAACTCAACGATCAGAACTGAGATGATAGATACGCATGGAATTCATGTAACGTTTGTTATCCATGTAAAGTAAATAACGTACGTAGAAGAATGTTAAAAATATATATCCTCGAGTTCCCCACGTATCCCTTTAACAGTGAAACAAACACAAATACAACAGACACAATACGCTATTAAGTGAATTAGAGTGACTTATCTCTCGGTCGTAATCGTACTTATAATTTATACGAGCATGATAAGTTCCCGGTGAAGACAATGAACGTTTTTTGAGAGTTCATTATCATATACTAAGAATAATTAGTAACACCGATTCTAAATAACTCAAGGTGCGGCTAGAACAAATTGACACACATTTTACTATTATTGAATATAATGGAAGTTAAAAAGTTAGCAAACCCTAGAGCTACACAAAACCATTGATGAAAACAAGAACACGTACACATTTTGCAAGCTCATGTCTTTAAACAGAGATAGAGTGGACAACAACAGAGTACGTTACTTACAGCCTACAACAAAATTTACAAAAAAGTAAAGTAAATATTAACTAATTTACATATGTGTTGATTTTTATACAACCGATAGAACACGGGATAAACAGGGACGAAGCTGCCATGTGAGATGACTTGGAGGAAACTGAAGCAAATATGGAACACATGTAAAGTTAAGTCAATGTAAAATTCGAAGTTCGTTTTATTTCTACCAATGAAAGTTTTGTTTTATTACAAGTGAACAACTAGCTTGTTAGTTAAACCTTAGAGTAAATTCCAGTATAACGAGTTTGCACTGGAAGTGAAAAATATTCATTGTGTCTGAAATTGAACAATATGCTATCCAGCTGGCATAAGTTAAGCATGGCCATGTTCACGGCAGGATAACACCTTGTAGCAATATCAAACGTTGCAACTCTTAAATATCCCCAGTGAGTGCGACATCAGTTGAGATTGGAGGATGAAAAGCAAAAGATGTATCGTGCGCAGAAAGCAACTATCTGCTCCAGGTATATGATCCTAATCGAAACGACACAGAACGAAAGAACGAACTAGACACACGAGTATCGGAAACCATAGAAAAAGTCCACGAAAACAGAACCAAGCACAATGAATTTGCTTGAACAGAAGATAAATGAACAAATTTGGTAGTTAGTATTTAAACAAGTCTCTCTGTATGTGTCTCTTCATAATGTTTGGTAATGGGTTTAAACAAAGAATGCCAACAAAAAAGAATGTTAAAAAATGAATGAATAGTACCAATATTCAGATGAACAAGTCAAATATAGATAAATACTCTTTGTTATCGGTGCTAGTGTGTTATGTAGTTTGTTGAATTCTTTCTAAAGGCTCTGTTAGTACAGTAAATACCGATAGTTGCTACGTACAGCAATGAATAATGCCTAACAAGCAGCAGAATATCCAACATTTTTTTAAAAAACCTCGGTCACACACATCGTTGAAAAACAGACCAAGGTGTATGAAAACAAAGCAACCATTCAATTTTATATATAGCTGAAGTATAATCACAGTGACCGATAGTTCACGTGTTATTCAGGTGAAAGTGACACTAATACTTAAACCCTTTGAAGAATGCAAATAAAAGACGTAGCCATTACATAGGGAAGTGGTGACATTTTCTAGGTAAATGGCTATAGCATTTCCACAACATACACAGGTTTCTTGTTATCAGTTTTGGTTAGGACAAACATAACAAAGCAATAGTTTCATTCAATCAAACCATTTTTAAACTTCTACAGTGCTTTATAAATCGTTCCGGACTTGAAATAAAGTGTACATAAATCGGCGTTAACCTAGCTAAACATAATGTGTCGCCTTTTCAACCCCACTCCCACCAATTTAGTTTCTTTCATTAATGCTTAAACAGTACTTCTTAACTTACAATTGCTGTGTATTTATATATATAAATATTCCCTTGTAAACTTCGACCTCAATACTTTGTTCGATGTATGTGCCCCAGATATGTAGGGTTCTCCAAGAAATCCACACCACCTAGACATATAACGTTTAAACAAACTGGGTACAACGTGCCTTTGAAAAATAATAATCTTATCGACAAATGCCGTGTATTTTCATTTGTACAGGTTATCTTACATTCGATCCGGAAAATGTAAAGCTATAACTGAAATGGAAACACCGAAATGCGTAACAGACATACGACGATTTCTCGGCATGGCAAATCAGCTTGGCAAATTTAGTCCAAATTTGGCAGAAAAATCAAAACCATTACGTGAGCTTTTGAAAGGTAAAAACTCGTGGACTTGGGGTCCAGATCTAGAACAAGCTTTTTAGAGATATCAAGCAAGAAATGATATCTTCACCAACTTTAGCACATTATCATCCAAATAGAGAAATATTTGTATCTGCAGATGCATCTTCATTTGGACTAGGTGCTGTGCTACGGCAGAAGCACGGTAGCACTCTGAGAGCGGTGGCGTTCGCATCGCGAGGTATATCAGAAACTAAGCAGTGCTATGCTCAAATAGAAAAAGAGGCCCTTGCAATCACTTGGGCATGTGAACGCTGCAGTAGCTATTTAATTGGGTCGTAATTCAAACTAGAAACTGACCATAAGCCATTAGTACCACTAATGAGCACAAAAATCGTGGGAGATTTACCCCCTAGAATTTAACGCTTTAGAATGTGTTTGATGAGATTCAGCTTTTCTATAGTTCATGTTGCTGGCAAAAATATATTAACTGCTGATGCTCTATCCAGGGCAACTTTAAGTTATCACTCTGAGAGTGACAGAGAATTTCAGGCTGAAACTAACGCCTATGTTGATTTCGTAGTTAGTAATTTGCCTGCATCAAATACTCGACTTGAACAAATAAAGTCTGAATATCGAAATGATTCGATCTGCAAACAACTTGTACAATTCTGTGAAAAGGGGTTGCCAGAGAAATCCGCTATTGACGGAAAACTTCAATCGTACTGGGCAGATAGAGGTGAATTTACAATTCAAAATGTTTTTGTAATGAAAGGTACAGGCCTGGTCGTACCAGAATCTCTTCAAAAAGAAATCCTAGAGAGAATTCACGATGGTCACCAAGGCATAGTTAAATGCCGAGAACGCGCCAAAACGTCAGTTTGGTGGAAAGGACTAAGTACTCAGTTAGAACACTTGGTACAGTCTTGCCAAAATTGCATCGAAAACTCAAGAGATCAAGCAGAACCAATGACACCAAATGAATTTCCAAGTCGACTTGTTTGAACTGAATGGTCAAACATGTCTGCTGGTGAGTGATTATTTTTCACGCTACATCGAAATAGCAAAATTGCAAGGCACAGGTTCAAAAGCAATTGTCAATCATCTCAAATCAATCTTTGCGCGACATGGTATACCAGAAGTATTAGTGTCTGATAATGGTCCGCAATAAACATCCGCAATACTCAAAGAATTTGCGACAAATTACGGATTCAGGCATATTGCAAGTAGTGCAAAATATCCACAGAGCAATGGTCTAGCCTAAAGAGCTGTTCAAACAATTAAAAGAATACTTAAGTAAGCAAACGATCCTTACATAGCTCTTTTGACATATCGCGCAACATCATTATCGAATGGATACAGCTCTGCCAAATTATTGATGGGAAGAAAATTACAAACTACTTTGCCAATGGCACCAAAAAACGTACAGCCAAAATGGCAAGATTTAATGAAACTGAAGAAATCGGAAAGCTATCAAAAGCAAACTCAAACGAGAAATTATGATCGCCGACATCGCGCCCGAAATATGAAAAAACTTCAGGTAGGGAATAAAGTATGGATTAAAGATCATTTTTCTTCAGGCATTGTTAAATCTTAGGCATCAACACCTAGTTCATACATGGTAGTAACTGACGAAAGAGAGATACGGCGTAATAGGAGAAATCTAATCCCCATGCCTACTACATTATCGGAGCCTGTCAGAGTGACTGTTTCACACCCTGATACTTTGATTGACTCAGATGAAAGCAAAGCAGTGCCAACCGGTCAAAACGGTTACATTACACGTTCGAGAAGACTTTCCAAACCACCTGAGAGACTGAACTTGTAAAAATGAAACTGATGTAGCTTGTTTAGAAATGCGTTCATCCGATCACGTTTCATTTTAATGTTAACTTTCTCAGGAGGGGAGATGTAGTGTAAGCCTTCAACTAATTAGCTTTGAATTATCACTTGACAGTAAAAGTAATCAGATATTCCACGCTGGACTGAAACTGATACACACCAACAGCTGGTTTATGTTAAGTGTTCACTAGGGTTTAAGTTCCATGGGAAAATTACTTTCAGGGCAGTCTTTACTCCCCTTCTTAGCTCTACTGATGTCTTATATTTAATAAATAATATAGAACGCCTTCTGCAGTTATTCTTCAATAACAAATAACATTACAGTCGCGCATCTCGTATTGATTATAATGTGTAGTTTTTATTAAAATCGTGCTTTCCATGAAATCCATTCAACAGTTGTCCTATTTTTCCTCTAGAGATATTGCTTTCCAA
>JAECUM010087490.1:0-17818 GCA_016617855.1 Megalonaias nervosa | reverse complement strand
TATATAAAATTGAATTTAAGGAATTTAAGGAATTGGATACATCAGTACTATTAGTATATCGAACTGTGATCCGCCCATAGAACATTAATACGCATTAAGGCGCATATATAAATGTTGATTTCATACTCTATATCAGCGATAAGTTTCCACTGATTAATCATTAACGACATAGGATAATAAGGACAAATTAAATAATAAAAAAAAAAACGTTTTCTTTAGTTAATTACACATGGTACAGATTTGTTTATCGTAGTCCCTTCTGCTCTCTCTCTCTCTCTCTCTCTCTCTCTCTCTCTCTCTCTCGATTTCCTGTATTTTGTCCCTGTGGAGTGAGAGCGAAAAAGAATATGAGCTTGATAAAACAGCTGAAAATAAACTTACACGAAGTAACCTACAAGAACCTGGTTCGTCGTAACGGTGTCTGTATACTTTCCATGGGATTTATCCCAGTATTAGCAATGTTACTAATACAAAGTTGCAATAGCCTGTCGTAACTTTAAGCTAAATTTCTTGGTTAGGGGCACACCTATACTATAATCTAATTAATGATTTTTTTTTTCTTGCTTTCATGTTTTTTTAAAAGCCTATGTAATGGAGCAAATTTTCTGTCGATCTCTGTAGAACACATTTAGTTGGACACGTGTACGATTAATTAGATTTATGGAGACCTGCGCGCGTTTAAATTGCCATAATGCACAGATTGGTACAGTCTCTGTCATGAGTTTAGCGATTTTTGATTAAGGCTACGTTTGTTTAAACTGAACAGGATAGGGGTCAAATTCTGATCGGTATGGAAAACTGTCATTTCTGAAAGTTACCAGGAATCAGTTGGGTAATCAATGTTTGTCAGGCGAACTGCATTGTTTACAGCCTAGTTCAGGCGGGAACTATATTTCATCCAGATTGGTCACGCTGTGAAGGGGGCGTGGTTCCACAGGAAAACTCTCGGTTTAAATGTGCAAATAGCAAATTTGAAATCAGTCTACGCTTTTTTCTGCAAAAGAAACAATCTAAGGGGACTCCGAGTGATTTAAGAAGTAAATTCACTCGTAAAATCATCCAGGGGAAGCGACTGTCTGGAAAAATTGACAGACACGGTTCTGGAAGTGAGAGCTTGGAAACACAAGGTATTTGCAACAATCTTATGTAATTCGTTGATACTACTATGATGATTTGTTTGATTTGTTTGCTTGTATTTGCATGGATTCATTTGTTTAAGTTCGTAGATTCAATTTTCTTGATAAGGTATACCTGTATTGAGTTCGTTTATCTGAGTCCGTACAATGATATTTTTCTTTATATAACTATTGACGACTCGTTTGAACGTATAGTCTCGATTATTATAGGAAATTATGTATCTGGAATTTCATGCCTTATTTTAGTTGAGATGAGCTGCAAGAATCCGTGTGAATTCTCCGACCTATATATGAGTTCACGTATGATAACCACAAGATTGTTGTTATAAATACCGTAGTGCAAGGAATTTCATTCATTTGTGTAATTGAGACTAGTCTGGAACTAATGTCTCGGTGGTGTGTTGAAATAGCCATTAGCAGGACCATTAATTTTGTGAAACTAGGTTGTTTATGGTCTGTCATGGCCAGTTAGACTAGATAGCCGTTGGTATCTGTTTGAATTCCGGTAGAACTATATCTGACATAACGGGGGGACGGGGTATTGATCTATTCCCCCAGTATAATGTGATGGAAGATTTAGGTTGCTTATTTTTGTTATTTTGGAAGGTGAGATAGCTCTACGTATTACAAACCCAAAGTGGACACAAAGTTGGAAAGGGCGAAAGAGGCGAGACACCTGAGAACTTGGAAAAGAAAGGGAAAGGTGGAGAAGACCCAGACTTACAGGTACAAGGAAGTCAAAAGGGATATTCGCTGTGGAATTTGGACTGAATCAAGACCATCAGGTTATGAAACTGTACAAAGCAGTGTTCGATTTCACTCGATTGATGATGAGATAATTCTATCGCTTAACAGATTGACTATTGGTATCATCATATTTGTATTTGAAATTCGTTGAATATGTTAATTCAAAAAGAAAGAAGTGTATCTTTCAATCGTAATGCATTATTACTTTTGTTTATGAACTTTATTGTTAGGAATTTTGATTAAATTTTGTCTTTATTTGTAACAGGGGCTCGTGTCTTTTGTTCTATATACCTGCTCAGATCTTTATCTATTCCACCTGTAAATTTCACAATTTCTATTGATACTTACTCGCTCCGAGCAAATTACACCGTAGGCGATCACCTCTAGATAACGATAACCAAACCCATGACACTCACCCCAACAAAGCTGGGAGGGGAGTTATGACAGCCTACCATAAGGTTGTAAATCAGATTATTTTTAAATATTAAAGTGTCACCCCCTCTCTCGATTTCTCATTGTGTTGGCTGGTCAGTGAGTAGACTAATCGACCATCTGAGCAGCATACCTAGTGGTGGCGTGAAGGTGAGTGGTGGAATGGGTGGGAGAAGGGCGACTGCTTCCGGGCGCCAGGCAAAGTTTTCAGTAGCTCAATAGTTATCACTGTGTGGAGAAAGCGAGTAGGCAGAAGGACATTTAACCTAAATATTCGCTTCGAGAAAAAATTAGTGCTTCCAAGACAATGAACAAGCACTATATCCCGAAGACAAATCAATAATAAAATCTAAATAAGGTTATTATAATTATTGTTATTATTACAAGTATTGTTCATTTTTTTGGCCAGGAACATTTGAACCACTCTGTAGACAATTGGTCAATGTTACTTGAAGTTCGCTAAGCGCGTGAACATTTCCATAATCCGCTGCTTAATATATTCAGCCAACTATCCAAACCTTACGAAACGAAAAAATAAATCAGCCTGGGAAATAGAAACTCCTAACTGTAGACAGAATTGTTCAGTGAAGCATTCTTGAGACGCACAAAGCTTGAAAAGCATGCATAATGGATCGTAAACATATTTCAAAAATGAATTTATGCTCTTTCGGTTGAGCTCACTCCGGCAGTCGCCTGCCCACAAACAGGAATAAAGTCACTATTAGACTCCACTTAAAGGGAGAAGCTATCCTGCGTTGGATGTGCAGGCGTTGGCAACCCCCCCCCAACCCCCCCCCCCCCAAAACAAAAGAAACCTTTCAATACCAAGACATTTTGGAGATTTTTTGTATGTATGGCTTGGAAGAGGTCTAAAGCCAGAAAATATACGTGTTTATCTTGTTCACACAGACTACGTTCGTAACAAGCTATGCCTTTCGTTTTCAAATCAAATATAGGGGACCCTGGGTGGCCTAGTAGTCAAATCAGCTCGTCTTTACAGCACTGAGATCTTATCTCTGTCCGTATGGGTTCGAGTCTCGGCATGGCCAACGGCGTTATACGAGAAAGCTTTCCATGAGTAGGTGATTCTTTTCGGGGTTATCCTGGGTTCTTCTTTCGCCAAATATCCTGGTCACTTCGCATATCCTATCGTGTGTTGAAAAAGAGACGTTATAACCCAAGACAAAATCAAATACATCGATAGCTTCCACTATTGTTTTGAGGTATTATTCTGCTAATGATAGCAAAAACATTTCCTCAGGTACTAGCCGTCTCTCAACCAGTTTATAATCTTAAATGGGTTTGTAGAATTTTAGCAGTGGGCATAGATTCATTTCATGCCTTGGTAATGCAGTCTATTTTGCATTTGGTTTTGTTTTGTGGGTTTAACGCCATATTTCTGTACATGATATTAAATACACGGCGACCAGCATATCTGGTCAAGGAATACCCAAGGAAAACCTCGGGAAGAATCACTGGCCCAAGAGCGCCTTTGATCACTCGGCCACCTAAGGCCTCCTATTTTTGATTTGACAATGAAGTGTATCACTTGTTACTACACCCGATCACTACATTGTTAAAGCCTTCAAGGCTAAATTTGTTGACACAGTTAAGGCTCTCAGGCGTTAACAACGTATAATTTTATACTGTACAGTATACATTATATGCCCTTAAGGCTTAACATTGTTAACTGCCACTTGGACGGCTCTTACGCATGTGCGTCATTTTCTATCAAACATCCGAAGCATATAAATCACTTCCGCAAACACCAAGATACGTAAACAAATTCCTAAAAAAACCAAGACGAAGAAGAAAAGACTTGCTTTAATAGCTTTTCGCTTTGATCAAATTTTCTCACATTTATATAATTATGAAGTGTTTCCGGTTTTAAGTTCCATACTTCTGTGTGAAGATTGTTATGTTTCACCCTACACACCACTGGCGCATACAGAGGAAGTCTAGACTACTTGTTATTAGTCCAGTTGTTATTAAGGTAAAACGCGATAAAGAAGGCCTTGTGAACGGAAAACTTTAATAAATGAAGCAGAGAACCGCCATGTGAGAGCCTTCTAACTTAAGATTTTGCGTTTTATCGATATATTGTAACTGTTTCACAAAATCTCAAATATTATTTAGCAGGCGATATTTCACCGTGCCAAATGATGTTAATTGATGGACGCATCAAAAAGTACTCTCCCTCATTGCAAGTGCAACAAAATTATTATCTAATATTTGTGCAATGATTTTGAGTGATAAAATACTCAAATTGTACATAAAAATAAAATAAAACGACAATCATCATTAGCGCGACCCAAGTTTGTGACAAGAGAGTTGTACTATCTTCCTTGAAAACAGGTTACTGAATGCAGAACGCACTTAATATGTATATTGATTTATTCCCCTACGCCTAAAGATGTCTGCTTCTGTGTAATCTATCTCATACCAAAATAATTTACATTTGTCTGGTAAACGTGTTGTTTTCAAAATTCTATTCTTTGTTTTAATTTGAAGAATTTGTTTTCACTCGTTCTTTCTTTCTTTCCCTTATCGTTTTATTAATCATGATACCGGTGGTAGCTCATTGTTTGACATCACTATCACTCTGCTACTCTTAAAGAGAACGTAATTCAGTATTTGTAAGGTACAGAGGCTGCGAGAAATGCCAAATGGTGCCATAACTTGGTGTTTGAGATCTGATGGGAGAAGTACCAAATAATCCTGTACAATTATATAATATAGAACACTATAGAAAACAATGATACCATATAGAACAGTACAGAAAACTATGATATCATATAGAACACTATAGAGATCAATGATATCATATAGAACAGTATAGAAAACAATGACGTATTATAGAACATTATAGCAAACAATGATATAATATAGAACACTATAGAAAACAATGATACCATATAGAACAGTATAGAAAACTATGACATCATATAGAACACTATAGAGATTAATGATATCATATAGAACAGTACAGGAAACAATGATGTATTATAGAACATTATAGCAAACAATGATGTTATATAGTACAGTATAGAAAACTATCATATCGAACACTATAGAAAACAATGGTATCATATAGAACACTAGAAAAAATTGATTAAAGTGATCTCTGCGGTAAGTTTATGAAGATCTAATTTTTTAAAATCATTTTAGTGGGCATTTTGAATGAATTATATGATGTAAAAGGATATGCTGGACTTTGTCCAAACAAGTGACGCTATATGTAAATGAAGTTTTTACTTCACAGTTTTGTTTTCGGAAACCTTCCTTTGCAAAAGACGAAGTTTACTCGTATAGAATATCTCAGGATTTTACAGTCATATTAAAGCATCATTTGAACTTTTCATCTATATTTCTAAATATGCTTGTTATATCTTTGCATTCAGGTAGAGATGTCATAACTATGCGTCATAATGTCACGCCATTTTAAGCCGCGCCGTAAACGTCGGGTTGACACGACACCAGCAGCATTTAATGTCTGTAAATTCTCGTATTATCCCTAGTTCTATCTTATTGATAAGCGTGTTGGTGTGAGCCAGTTAGAAGTTTGACCGCTAACTCATTCCTAATACCTAATGCAATTGGTGGTTTAGAAATACTTTTACAGTGTATTTTTAATCTGTAAACTAATTCAGTTCCATTGTCGGTACTATCCATTTGAACTTGTTAGAGTCACTGTAGCTTGGATACGTGTTTTCGTCATGACATCTTCCAACAACTTTGATCACAGTGCCAAGCACTCCATATGATGTCTTGGACATGCCGTGTACCTATTAAATTATTGGCATCAATATTCGTGGTTTTAGGAAAAAAGACATTTTCATCGTTGATTGGGAATTGGGTATTTATTGCTTTAGGAGGAGAATATTATTCTGGTTCTTTGGGTCTTTACATTCGTGGCTTGTGTCAATCATGAAATTCATGAAAATTGGTACGCCACGAACAATAGTGAACTCAGTATTTGTTGTCACGGTCAATATCAGTAATAATATTTCATACAACAATTTTAACACGATACTCGATATGGATTTTTTTTTTTTAATTACAGCTCAAACAAAATTACTCAGTTACTGGCGTGTTTACTCCAAGAGAACGAACTAATGGATTTTTAAACAGCTAAAGGAGACGAGGATTGAATTCGGTGAATAATTTAAGGAAGTCCTATATTTCAGTAGCAAAGTGGAAATAAGTTATGCTTTTTTCATACAGCCGCACTTGATTCATTTACATAATTCAACAGTGACTAACCTCGATATATATCAACATGAACATTTGGCTAAGGTCGACGGCATTATCATGGTCTACGATTACAATGTTACGACTCTATGGTCTTAAAATAAGTAACAAGCAAGATTTAAAACCGACAAGTTTTGTACAATTGAAAATATAATTTCTTTATAATACAAAGTAAAAACGTACAGCATGGTGAATGAAATCCTAAACAGTCCCAAATAGCTCCTTTAAGTCAAAAAGTATATTAGTCTAAATGAGTTCCAGTGGTATTTCGAATAATGTTCACCAATGTACTGGTGTACCAATAGTATTGGTGAAATCACACTGGTATAGTACCAAAATGTATTTGGATGAATTTACGGTAATTCCGTAATGGCTGTAATTCCAAATTAGTCTGAATAGTTAGGGCACTAATTCCAATGAATGACTGATTTAAAATGAATCCCCTCAAACATAGCTAAATATATCCCAAGACTAATAATAATACTAAAATGTCTAATTCTCCAGTATACATATCTGTGTACAAGCCTAAGACGTAATACGGAAAGCGTCGCAATAGATAATCACAACTATAAACAAGGTCTGGTGAGTTATACAAACTAATCAGGAATTAGATCAACCTGGCCTTTCAAGAACTCATGTCCTGAAATCAGATCGAGTGATGTTTACCTGAATTAATAGTAGATTTCAACCTTTGAACTTAAGAATGAATTTCCGCACTCTACAAGAATGACTCATCTTTGAAGTACAAAATGTACGAGCATAGAGACAATTAGTATTTAAAATATTAACTAAATGTCCCTTACAAACAATGATCATGAAAATAATGCACACAATATCGATTTACAGCAATAACAAATGAAATTACTCCAATAATGATAGGGAATACATATTGATGTTGGTGAAAAAACTTAAAGCTGATCAAGTACAATTAATGTTTTGTTTATTACGTTTGGTTTTGTGTCGTTTAATGCCATTTTGTTGCGCATAATATACACTGAAGCTGGTATATTTGTGGAAGGATGCGCCCTGGAAGACCCCGGCAAGAAGCACCAGCCCACAATAACTTAAGTAATTTTGTTTTTTTTACATTCCCGCGTTGATCGAGCCGAGATTCGAACTTGCGAGGAAAGAGGTGAGATGTGATTTGTGCAGGCGAGCGCCTTAGTCCACTCGACCAGAGTTGACTCCTAAAAGGCAGGCAGTTACGAACTAGATGTAATGCAATGTAGGAGTCAAGTATTTAATTAAATATATTTTCTTTTATAATATCATACATTAAAAGGTTTTGACAAATGTTTTATTTTGACGTCAAATGCTAATTTCATTTGAACTGAATAATATTTAAGTTCTCTTTGAAGATATATACAATGATCCAGAAAAATAAGTCTCTTGTCAGTGACAACTGGTTTGTAATTTGGTTGGAGATATGGTGTTTTACAGCACATCAACATACTGAAGGTGTAGAGCAAACTGCCTTGCCCAAGAATACTCCTAGATTACCAAACTGAGCTTATCCGTTAATGGAAATCGAATCCGCACTCTTTTGGTTACGAGTTAAACGCTTTGACCACTTGACCACTCATTTTGCTGCGGTTTCCCCGTCTGTGACAATGACAATACTATCTACGTTTCGGTTTTCTTGATAACTCTATTACATTTCAGACCCAGCAAGTGTATTAGAGCAATTAAGAGAAATCGTAAAGAGGAATTTTTCTGTTACTCCTCCGTCAGTGGCAGTAACATAATCATTCTCTCTTACGGTTTCTCTTAATTACCATATTACAGTTCAGCCACAACCCATTTCCCAGAAAATCTAACGGCTTCACCATATGTCTATATAATAATAAATTACTGTTCACTGTCCTTTCGCAATGTCCGGAATCCATATCCTTCAACACATTTTTACTGCCACAAATATCGCTGCCTAACTTGCCAGCTAATCTGCTACGTATAACAGCTACGCTGCTATACTGCTGGTTAAACTGTTATAGCAATAGCAACGCTGTCACATTGCAGGTCATGCAAGCACATTATCAGCTATATGCTGCCAAACTGCACAACTCTATCAGTCTAATGCTGCAACTTTGCCAGCCGAACCCGCTTTATGCTGCCACGCTGACTCCCCAATCAAAAACTTGGTTTATTTGTGAGAATGTAGAAGGTATTCATTTAGGAAGCACCTATCAAATTCAGTCTGATATGGTAAGGAAGGTATGGAGAGAAAGTTGTTCCATTATCGTTAGCTTTCTCTACGCGAGTAACAGCTGTTAGTACCATTTGTAGAAGTCTTTGGTTTGACTCGGCTGGGGATCGAACCCACGACCTCCCGAATCCGAGGCGGACGCTCTAACCACTAGGTCACCGGAGCGGTCTCGGCCTAATGCTGCAACTTTGCCAGCCCAGCCAGCTATTTGCTGCCACGCTGCCTCCCCAATTAACTCTGCTGCCATGCTGCCGTTCCACCCCTTCCGGCTATAAATAGACAAAACTGACCATCGTATTTCATCGAATAAACGTTATTAATAAAATATACACATGTCCTAAATCGTAACCAACATACAGAAATACACAAACCATTGCAAAACAAAATCCGTAAAATATAAGCTACCATAAATTTTCTTCGTCAATATAAAGCCCTCATAGATGAATTACGTCAAAGGGACAATTTTGCATATCCAGACACTGAATAATTTTCCATATGTTTGAACCTTAAGATTTGTTATTGTTGTTGTAGGGTTTAACGCCATTTTTCAGCACAAGATAGGCTATACATGGAGGCCAGTATAACTGGTGGAGGAAGAACCCTGGAAAACCCCTGGAAGAACCACCGACCCACGAGAAGCTACTGGCAAGCTTTCTCACGTACCCACGTTAGCCGAGCCCGAGACTCGAACCCACGAAGACAGAGGTGAGATGGCAGTGATCCGGAACGGTGAGCGCTTTAGACCACTCGACCACTCGAACCCTAAGATTGCAAGATAAAACGGTATATGGACATGAGGCATTTAAAATACAGATACAATTACAGATTTGACTCACGTAATCTACTACTTACCCCTATTGCTGTTGCAAATTGTCTAATAGGACACTCACGGACAAGATCTAAGCGATCACTGTGCCTGTACATAGTAATATGCCTCCCATAAATACTAGAAAAACGACTTCCTAGAACCAACCTACCAGGGTTAACGTACTCTTGCTCGCTGCGAGCGACCTACCATGTGATGCATGTATTACTCAGTCACTGTTAGAAGGAAAAAAAACAATGAAAACTTCTCAAGGTACCGCTGGACGCTTCAACAAAGTCAATTACACCGAATCGTTCTAAGGCATTACCGAGTTATTTTTTAAATGCTGTCTTTGTTCATATACATGTAACAACTTGTACTGTGTGAGGATAACGATGCATCATGACACTGATATTTTCAAATATTTTGGGACCAGAGAGTATAAAAGGGGAGATAACATTCACGACGCTTTCCAGGACATCGTGCAACAATAAATGCTTGACAGGATACAGTTTGATAAGAAAAAATAGTTTAAAAATCAAAAGCATGAACGATTTGATGAATGAGGAAAATACATAATGCTCATCAGCTTCAAAGGTATTTGCAGTTAAAAAGACAGAAATAACTCTGAAGATGAAAATGTCTAAGTATTGCACCTAAAACGAAACCAGAAAATAGGATGATGTTTAAGGAAACGTACTTGACGGATATAAAGATCGTAAACATCGTAACACAGCAGCAGACGTGATTCAAGTTGGAAAAACATCGAAAGTAGGTAAGAAGGGTCTATCTATTTATTTATTTGACAAGTGTAACATAAGAACTCCAGAAATTAAAGCAAAGTAACAGTTTGAAAATGTAAAACTATATTTGCCATAGAATACTTTTTTAAAGTTACCTACGAAATTTTCTCAATCAGGCAAATACTACGAAGAAATTCGATTTCTTACAAACAGGAAGAGTTGAAAGGAGATCATACAGAAGACACGCTGAACAAGCAAGAGTTATCATTATACGTTAAAGAGCATGAAATATAAAGTAGAAAAGATTTTAAGAGGACCAAGAAAATGAACGGAAAAACAGTGCCTACTAGTGGGATGGAAGGAATATGGTGATTTGATTCGTTTAACAGGTGGAAGTCAACGGGAAAGCTAGTCCGTGAATATAAATGGTATAAATACAATGTTTCAACACAAGCATCAATCATGAAAACTTTAGAGTTTTTAATAACACTTTTCTATAATGCTGCTGGTGAGGTAAACCAGCGTATCAAAAATATGGGAGTTAAATCATGCACGTAGGATGAGGTTGTATTGATCAGAGAACCAGCCTATTGCAATTAATGACATCAGCAAATATCGCAGTTAAAAAACAAAACGATGTTCATGAAACCAAAATAATGCGACTTGAATATAGACAATGCCCTGCCAAGGTATTAAAAAACGTTATATAATAAGAAATGAAAAGATGCAACAATAAAACATATGAAGTTGATTCAATCTATGCGACAAACAAGCTGAAAACAAATACAGCGTGTAAGACTATAACCTGATCTGAGAGATTTTGAATAAATTAAAAAGCAATGAAATCGAATAGACGTTGATCCAATCATCAATTCCCTTAAACATCATTCAAACTTCATTCAAAAAAGGTATAGCAACAAGTAACAACTTTTAATCAACTACACATTTTCTTGGCTAATATTAATATGAGGAATAATTTGGCAATTGAACAATTAAATCACAAAGAGTTAGCAGAAAATTAACAAAAATAAGTTGATGCGAAAACATTTTTAAACCATGAAGTAAAAAGCAGTTCATTTTTCGTTGTTTGCGGCTATACAGATTTTGAAGATTTCATTTTCACACGAATCAGGTAATTATATGTGAGTGTTGGTAATAGGAACGATGGATTTGCACAAGTAGGGACAGTTTCATTTACAAATGGCAATGTTAAATACGTTAACCTAGATACATTATCACGTCTAGGGGCTTATACTTAAATAATAAAACCAGGTAAAACCCCAGATAGCATTAAAGTTTTCCAAAATTTGAATTAATTTAAATAATAGATAAAATAAAAAGATTGAAAGAATTGAAAGTAACATATAGTGTATGAATTCCTAGAATGCAATCCTAAATAATCTTAATTGCACTATCAATTTCTCACTAATTTGGAAAAGTTTCCAAAGTATTCCGAAGGAAGCTTCTTCTAAAGTGTCTATGTGCTGGCGTGATAATACCACTAAATTTAACATAGTTATTAATCCAAACGTTTTTACTTCAATTAAATTAATTGAACGTAGAATATCACTGAAGTCCTTGAAAGTTTCACATAATCCGATGGAACTAGTTAAATTTTCAAATCCTTGAATAAATTCAAATAATCCTCAGAGTACTGATTGTTTAAATTATGATTATTCTCTCTGCTGTATCCACCGAACAAATAAATCACTTTCTTTCAACGACTCTTACAATGCTAGCACAACTGCATAAAAATGGAACAATATAGTAACCATATGAATCTCAAATAAACAAAATATTAATCAAACTAATTTCTCGAACAATTTAGATCGTATTATTCAATTGGTCGTCAACATACTTTTTTTTTATTTATTACCCAATCAAATGCTAGAGCGTGCGTGATAGATTTCTACAAAGCAATTGCACTAAGATTTCCACGCGCTGTATCCTTGACCTCGATTCACCATCCACATGACATACTTGACCGATTTAGCTGCTGATTTGGCCCTATCAATCGGCGTTGTTATGAACGAAATTCTTACGACAAAGTATACATGTAGTACTAACTAGATACTAAATTAAAGTATTTAAAATACACCTTACATAGTCTCAAATGATTTAAATAAAAACTATATCATAAATTCAAAAGATGATACATAGATCCAAAACAAAATGGACTCAAGATTCAAGAAACTAACTGGTACAAAACCTTATAAAAAAGACTGTTCAACATTGTTAACTCGCATTATCCAAATTAAGACAGGAAGTGGAGAAACGAACTAATTCGAGAAAACACAATAGTAGGAGAAACAAACGTGTTACACTGAAATACAATTTTTCGGACCAAGCCTCCGCATACTTTTGAAAATGACACTCTAAAATTTTATAGTGATGAATTAACGAAAAGGTACAGGTCACAGTGACATTAAATCTGGGCAGAATGAACAAAACCGGGCAATGTTGATGGCAACAGCTGGTAGCGGTATTTCATACTGACATTTCATTGGTAAATCAAGTACAGTTAACAAATCATTATACAATGTAACTTTCGTTTACAGATGTTAAAGTTTTTGCATGAATGCAAGATACCACTTCAATTTAATTGGATCTGCAACAATACAAAAATTCCACCACGGTATGACTGAAAACCATTAACAAAGACAAAAACAAATACTTGATCGTAAATATGCCAGAAGAATATAAAATGTACGCTTAGGTGTTGGGAACTTCCGCTGGATTTTGCGTTCGTCTCTTATGATGTCAATATAAATATATGGAGAGGGAGGGAAGAGGTACTGTTGAGTATTGAATAAGATAGCTTAGGAAATGAATTTTATGGAAGACAAAGAAGTACCAACAGGATAGGTTTATTGCTTTCTGCATGACAATAATGGCCAGAGAGATGAAGGAAGAGCTTGATAAAATCAATGTATAACACCATTATAAATGTACATCTTGAATTCGCAGGTTTAAAACATAGAAACTACTACTCAGTCCTTTGAGGCAGTATTAAAACAATGATTGAGCAAATAAGCAAGGTTACAACATAGATAAGAATATCATGGTTAAATTTCGGCCATCCTTAAGCTATTCAAGCGCTAAATTGAACTATGCTGTTAGAGGTGACCGTACATTTTTGTAACCGACTGACATTATTAGCACAATGGGTACTATCTTTTGATATAGCAGCAATTTACAGACATCCAGTGACTCGTTACCATCAATACCGATATAACAAAGACAGGTATTCCGAAAGGCTGATAAATATTCAGTAACAGTTCAACATCGAATGACTCGTTTAAATTGTATGTAAGCCGTAGCATTAATACCGATGTAAGCAAGAGAGGTATTCAAACGGCTGCTAAACAACCTGTACCAGTTCAACATAAAACTGAAGACGACAAGCATGAACACAAAGCTTGTAACAATTACGTAAAGAAGAAGAACCGTGATGATGATGACAGTCGTACAGTTCAGTCATTGTTAATTTGGGATGAGACTTGTCGTTGAAATACGATGTCAAATCTGCCGATTTTATTATATAGTTCATTGTGAGATACTGAAATATAAAGTGAGAGAAAAATGGTATCACAACAGATGGCGATATCGCTTTTAGAACTATCTTTACCTTTTTAGGAAATATATCTGCTCAATGTATCAAACCTGTATTTCCATGTTTATGCTTATTACATATTTCATCCTCTTTTTATCTACTTCTCTCTCTCCTTCCATCTTTTCCTCCTCCTCCTCCTCTCTCTCTCTCTCTCTCTCTCTACAGGAGGATGTACTGATCTTAAAGTGTGTCAAATATGGAGCCTCTAGTATGCTTCTATGCAAGCAATCAGCTGCCATCAAGAAACACCTAAAAGTGAGCTCCAAGCAGAAAAAGCAGACAAGACTTAACATTTTTATAGAACAGACTTAAAGACCTAATAATGTATCCTTGCCTTAAATATTTACAGCATATTTTCTGTTTCTACTTTCGTGGTGTTTGTTTTTAATTTTGTAATCATATCATTATATATGTTTTTTAAGTGTTGTCAAATGTTGTAAAGCGCTTAGAGCTTCTAAAGATTAGGCGCTATACAAAGTCCTCATTATTATTATTATTATTATTATTATTATTATTATTATCATAGCTATGTATCTACTTATCTCATGGGAAATTATCTGTCTGAACTAACATGCAGGCCCGGCTCTAGGGCAAGGCGAACGAGGCAACCGCCTTGGGCACCGCTCTTCTCCACAATGCATTTTTGCTTGGGGCCCCGCGCTCATCGCTTGCTGCCTTTGTTTAGAAAAACACTAGTGATTAAATACATAATAAAATTTGTTAAAATAACGTTTTAGCTCGCATCAAAATCATGCTTGAAAACGGTGGATAAATCGGGCGTTGATTATTGTTGATTGCAAACCGAAATTAAGTAACAATCGAAAATTAGATACAATAAAAGCTACCGCGCCAGACTGTAAGCTTGCAGAGGCCACACAAAATTTATGCTTGAATGCAGAAATAAAAAAAAAAAAATTTAAAACGGAAATCCTATCCAGTAAATTCACAATCATTAACATCTTTTGTCGACAGATATTAGGCTGTGAAGTCTGTCAGCGACAAGTTCTCTGTGATGTAATGCACTAACCAAGCAGTAACAATTCGCGCATGAAATGTGTTAACCAAGACAATCTCTTCATTTTCGTACTAATTCATGTATTTTTTTTTCACAAAATGCATAATTTGAAGCACAATATGTACAATCTAAATTTTAGAAACGTCCATGTCCCAAGATTATTGTAAAATTTTGGAACTTCCTGTTGTCCTTATAGTAATGCAGCTGTTAATTGCATTGGCACATAATAGAGACAACCCATTCAAATCGACGGGTTTTTACCTCTAAAAAATATAACAGAAAGAAACGCTACGTTTTTTTTTTTTGTTTTTTTTTTTTTTGTTTCTTTTTTTTTTGTAGATATGCGGAAATATTTCACTCTTGAAGTGGAAACACCCGTGACAATACAATGTGTCCACTCCACTTGTGAAATATTTTGTCATATATACTGATAAAGCGCAGATATCTTCCATCTGCCAAATTCTCTGATGTTTAAAAACACGTGGCAATTTAGAAACGTCTAAAGAGAACATAGACCACTAAATAAGCAAACAGTCATTTATGTTGATACTCACAGTTGTCGGAGCATGTATGGTTTACTTTTGAAACAGCTTAAGAACCGTTAGCCATTAAAGTCGCTTTGCTTACACAATTATCGATAAATATAATTAGCAAACCAGTCAATGACAAGATAAGTAACATAACGTTTTCAGAAAGGAAAGAGGCACTTTGTCCAGCAGTCATAAACAATTAACCTATTACATTACCACTATTTACGAACTCGGCTACTGCTTCTCCTTGATTAAGCCAAATAAAACGTCGACTAAAATTGTTACGGCCTCATTTCACAAGACTCTTGTGAGTTGAGGTTGGTGGTGGTGGTGGTGGGGAATAATACGCGTGAAAAACCATTGGTCTTACCAACTTTGCTATAAACTGAACAACTGTTGATATTATCACTGCAACCGCTGTAATAACTGCTGATATTGTTACACTCTTTTTAAGTGAACGGTTGTTTCAGCCTTTCACCAATTTATAATTTTCCAATGCTTTTGAATTCATTTTTCTCCTTGTTGCATTAAGACTTCTTTCTCTCCAACCGTGTTTCGGTGTTCAATCATTTAGGCTTGTTTAATCAGTTTTTCCTACATTTTAATATAATGTTCCATGAACTCCATTTTGATTCAACAGCTTACACAGTATTTGCATATACTTAATTTTGTTATTTTCTGTCGTGAATAATGTTTTGCCTGTAGGTGTCAGTTCTCCACATTGAATTTTTTTTTTTGTGGTAATTATCGATTATTGTTTCGTTTTTATTTACGTGCTGGACAAATTGTTCATATCTGTCTAATGTGTGTATTTCTGTTTCCTCGAGTACATGTATAGTTGTCTGATAGTAACTGATAGTTTATAGTATATACGCTGTTTCAATGATATACCAGGAGATATATAAATTTTTAATTAAAAGGAAACGAGGCTTGCTGAGTTTCCTTTTAATGAAAAATTTATACAACGAGTGGTATATCATTGATACAGCGTACATACAATACATATATTTCATTTATATCACATGCAAATACATATATTTGCCCTCTGAACGGAGTTAAGATTTACTTCAGGCAGCTATGAATTGACCGAGTGAATGAACTCCTCACATCCCCAAGTGTGTCCGCTACAAAATGTAGTTCTAGGCCTTTTGTGGCTATTTACAATCACCTTTACATATTGATAAGTTGGTTGTTTTCTTTTTTAGTTTCTATTTTCTTGACATTGATTAAATCAATATAATACACACTTATGATTTAAACATCAAAGATGGTTTTTAATGATGAAAGCAGAGCACTACAAACGCTTGGTTAGCTACGCCATTCACATGTAAGATTAGCCTTTCACGTACTGGTGCATGGAAATTAATGCGGAATAGAAACTAAGCGAAATGACGAACCAGCAAGAGGTAATCAAAATATTTTAATATATTTACAGTTGATCTAAGTCATTATTCTGCTTGAGTAGCAGTACCACTGACCATAAAACTCTCTCTCTCTCTCTCTCTCTCTCTCTCTCTCTCTCTCTCTCTCTCTCTCTCTCTCTCTCTCTCTCTCTCTCATCCTTGGTCGGTTTGACTTAACTTTACCATCATTCATATGTCCGGAGATATCGTGGGATGACACAAACGAAAATCGTCTACGTTCGTCATTTTCATAGATTTTAGCCAGTATCTTGCTACGATGAGAGAGAGAGAGAGAGAGAGAGAGAGAGAGAGAGAGAGAGAGAGAGAGAGAGAGAGAGAGGGGGGGGGGTCTTTGGAAATTTTCATATTTAATTAATAATAATCGACTTTTAGACAATTATAATATGTTTAAGAAACAACAACAAAAACAAAACATTAAATAAATCACAATATGTGTACCACGTAACCGAGAAATTTACCGTATAATGTCGACATGGTTTGCAACTTTGAATCATTGATAAATACTGTTTATAAATCCCAAGGTAAGTGCACACATATCATTACGACGAACCATATTATTGTAGGTTACTTGGTGTAATTTCTATTCAAGGTTTTAATCCAGCCCAAATTCCTTTTCTCTCTCACTCCCCATTTCTGAGTAGTTGTCCGTTATGCATGAGAGGGAAGGGGGAAACAGAAAGCAGCAAGGATTGCGAAGAAAATGTGTACTATATTAAATTCATTTAGAAAATGGGGATTATCAATACTTTTTATCGTTATTTTCATACGTCACTAATGATTAATGTGTGGAAATTCATCATCGATCTAGAATCAACTGCACACGGTCGCAAGATTGTTTATATATGCGTATTATTGCGCCATGGGCGGATCGCAATTTGATATACCAATAGTATTGGTATATCAAATTGCTTTATACCAA
>JAECUM010087484.1:0-13386 GCA_016617855.1 Megalonaias nervosa | reverse complement strand
ATATATATATATAACTGCAGTTTTAATGGATCTTTCTAAAGGCATTGATTGTTTGTCATATGTTACAGCTGCTAAAGCTAAGACGGTAAGAGCTAATTGGACAGTGACTTTCGTCTTATAGAAGTTATCTTAGTTTGAGAAGGTAACGTATTAAGATTGCTTTAATAGTCAGCATCTTTCTGAATATATGCCAACATGTTTCTTATGGATCAATACACGTGCCAGTTTTTTAAAATATATTTCTCAATAATATTTCTTTTATTTCGTAGCAATTAGTAATCGATATAATTATGTAGATGACAATACGTATCATATACCTTTGAACACGGTAAATGTTGTCAAAGCACTGGAATATATATCTCTTATTGAATGGGTTTGAAATAACAAAGTGTAGGCAGACCCATAGAAGTCGCTATCTTTAGATACTGGCTCCAAGACAAATAATCAATGTTTCTCTTTAGGCTAACAAATAATTGCTGGTTAAATTCTATGTAACTATTGTAGATTCTCTACTCAAATTTTATATATACATTTTAGCAAATGGTATCAAAATGGATTCATGTTTAAAATAAAACAACAAAAAATAGACAGGTACCTACATACATTAGGAAGTCTAATAACTTAAAGTCATTTACTATATCCGACTGTAACTATTGTTTTGGGTTGTTTTTAAGTAAGACATTTTTGTTGATAGATAAATACTGAGAAAATAGACAAAATACTGGAGATAGTGTTTATGTTCATTAGTTTTTATGCTTATTTAGTACGAATATATAGGTTCCAAACAGAGTCTCGAAGAGGGATCAAATCTACCATCTCTAACAAAGAAGGATAAGGTCAATTGCACTAGAAGATTTTAGAACTCTAAATAGGAATCTTAAAAAACCTTTCTCCTTATCATACATATATCCAGCAGAACTGATCATTTAGAAAACATCAACGAATGATATTAGTTATGTCAGATATTTTAGTGACAAACCATCATTCATGTTCATATTCACACTACATAAACCCTTTTATACCATGCACTGAAAGGTTACTGCTATTGCCGATACAAAAGCAACACTCATCCTTCTTGTTCTTCATGGCGGCGTCGATAGGACATCGTCGTCGTCGTCGTCGTCGTAGTCGTAGTAGTAGTAGTAGTAGTAGTAGTAGTAGTTATTGTTATTGTTTTTATTGTTGTTGTTATACCTGTCGTTACTGTTGCTGTTGAAGTTTTTATTATGATGATGGTAGACGTTAAGTTTTTGTTTTTGTGTTTATGGAGTCAGTCATAACTAACACCTTGTCCTCTAGATGGAGATCAGGTCATCTTGTTGGGGAAAAATTGGATGGAGAGAGTCTAAGAATGAGTGGGAAATATTGTGTCATTAGGTCATATTTTACCACTACATTTACAATTCCATTTATTGATCCTCGCCTCAACAACAACCCCAAAAACGAGTCAAATACAAGGATGTAAACTATACAGCCATGATTTTAGGTTTTAATCGGTTTTGGTGATTTCTCAATCGTTGATGTTTGGCTCGTGAGGACATTCTTTCGGTCATGGAACATCTGTTCTATTTTGATAAACTATGAAACACAGACTACCTACATAGCTGTCAGTTAATCCTGAAAATATGCTGGTAGATATATATGCGAAAGGTAACAGCTGTACCATTATATTAATGATCTTATTAGACAGGGACCTCGGTACATTTGGACATACGTATTTACTGTATCTTTAGAATTTTGCTGTGTACATTAGGCAGTCATTTTGCATTTTCAATTAGGAATATGAAATCAGGGACTAATGGCGTATTACTTGCTAATTTTGGTAAGTACATTTAAAAATAAATTTCAGGCAAAAATTTTGAAGTATTAATTTCGTATTCTGCTCATTTCATGTGCAAAATTCACGACCGCGCCGATATTTTCGTTCCAGATTTTCTTAAATTTTGTACAATACTTTAAAACTTGCTGATTCCTGTTCCAATATAAAAATTCCATCGCAAAATTGTTATGATTTTATATTCATGTTCCTGTCTGTTGAAATGTCCACCATCTTTAGGACCATATGGTATACCTGGTACGATTCATCCATGAAAAAAGATACGAAAACTTTTATTATTAGCTTCGACTACTTACGTGTTTGTGAAACATGATTTGTTGCTTTTATTGATGTTGTTGTTATAACTAAATTTTCGGCCTTGTTGTGTACGGCCTTTCCGTCGTCCTTATGATAGTGCATAGTGCATTTGCTGATCGCCAATCTTTGCATCACCCACTGTTTTGGGGTTTCTTTTGTTAGTTGTTTGTTGTTTTTTTGGGGGGTGGGTGGGGGGTTTGTAAACTAAACTTCACCTGCAAGACTGAGGAAGAGAGATCAGGTTTAGCATGTTGTTTTAAAGGGATAATTAAATGACAAAGATGGTTTCGGATCCTGAATTTATCCCTTACTCATACGTAGCAATTCCCCTCCCTGGTTTTGTGCATGCGCGCATTTAACACCAAAGCGACATGTATAACTTGTAGCGAAATAAGGAATATATTTCGACGTGGTATTTTTGTAATTTTGTCAAACAACACGGTAATTTCTGTTACTTCCATAGAAAACAAAGGTCAGACGAATATCTCCTGAAACATGCTTTCGCCGAAAATATGTCCATGCTATTTCATATAATAATAATAATAATAATAATAATAATAATAATAATAATAATAATAATTTTTTATGTCCTTACTTTTGTATTGGATATCATCATAACTGAAAGCTTTCGTTCATGATGATGGTATCTGACAATTAAAATGATGACGACTATGGTGATAATAATGGCACTCCTGATAATTTTACAAATGAAATTGCAGCAGCTCTTTTTCATAATGTACAATTAACACATTGGTTGAATCCTATGATAGTATGTTACTGTTATCAAAATAAATACATATTTATGCTGGGGTTTTTTCTGATGCCCTATATCGCTTAAGTACAAACAGCATGTATGCAGATGTGAAAGAGGTTTTGAGCTCTAGGCCAGATCGCATCATCCTACATATGGACTTATTTAGCAAGGAGCGTACGGTGTAATAGCTTATCATTTGTGATGCAAGGGGTTACGTTAGTCGCCTCGGCTATTTATGGAGTGAGGGTAAACGCACTCCAGACCTTGCAGTCCATTAAACAATTCCCAGGAAAACGAATGCAAGTTTTTTATCTTCACCGTTACAGGTATGGTAACCACTTTGCTCAATGAAAATATTAAATTTCTTTTATATTCTGAAGTGTACTCGTAAGTAGTATAGGTGTCTGAAGGCACTAAAGTATTCATCTCAATTTTTCTCGGTTTTTATATCTTCAACGATTGCAATTCTTTTTTTATTTTTCTGATTCCGAATCGCAAAATAGTCACAGATTGTTCTAACATTGTTAGTGGTTAGTATCTTCTGATAAGATGATATTGACAAAAAACTGACAATTGATTAATTTTGTAATTATTACCTGTGATTGCAATATCCCATGTGTCATTTTCAAAGATTACAGCTACCAACTTAATGCTGTGCAATTACCACTTGCTGAAATCAATTCATTATGCTTGAAATTTGATTTATCTGCAGGTATAGTGTAAGATACTTTCGATATGTTTTAATTCATGCCGAACGATTCGTGTATTATTCGATATATTTTAATCAATTCACAACGATTCGAGTGTTATTGTAAAGTTTAAGATATTTCTATATATTTTAATCCATACACAACAATTTGAGTGTTATTCAAAAATATGTTTTCTACAACACCTTCTGTATAGTCAGGTTCCATTTTGATTAATTGGTTATTTGATTATTTACAGAAATACAGAAATTCTTGAAAAATCTATGATGTTGGCGGGCACTAATTGATTTTCTAGCATAAGAATAATAATAATTTCAGGTGTGTTTTCATGCGCACTTTCATATATTGAATGTCGTTTTAATTTAATAAAGTTATCAGTACCTATACTCTTCACCGTTACGAATTAGAGTCAGACTTGTTCATCTCTCGCACACTCAAGATGTGAAACCTATTTCGAATTCCTCAAAGCCGTGAAACCTCATTAGTCACTGTGACGAATATGAGGTCGAAAAGTATGTTCAACTCATTTCAGAGAGCTTTCCCCGCTAATACATTTCCTAAAAGCATGCTAAGGACAAAGATCTTATAACAAATCAAACATCTTATTTATACTAACTCAATATTAGTAATAATATTAACAGATAATGAGTATCTAGCATTAAACAAATAATAATAATAATAATAATAATAATAATAATAATAATTCTTACATCATTATTATATTTGTCAGGAACACTAGGCAAGCAAATCAAACGCCAGACGTTTAATATATTGATTCAGGAACAAAAAATGGCATAGCGAGTTACGGAAGATAAAATATACATTAATTGAAAATAAATGTCAGAGAGAGAGAGAGAGAGAGAGAGAGAGAGAGAGAGAGAGAGAGAGAGAGAGAGAGAAATGAATTATTGCATTTTATAATGTTTACACAGTCATATTAACTATTTTTATCTCTCATCAATAACTGAGTTCTAATAAGACTTGCACAAAACCAAGAGCATCAGCAATGAAAACATTATTATCTATTAATCATATATAACATGTAGGTCCAGATTAAAAGCCTCATCTATTACTCTTCATCACCCTACAAAGCAGTTACCATTTTTTCTTGAAGCAATATCATTTAATTCAGAAAGTTGTACTTACTGAAGCGTGTATACCTTGCAATTTGGCAATCCTACCCTATATTAAGAGAATCTATGTGGGGTTTGAACCAAGATAAGGAAATCCAGACGAATAATGTAACCCTGCGACTAGGATTTCCTTGTTTACAAATCAAGACCGATATAGATTATTTTTCTCGCCCAATTTTTTCAATTAAATTATAAAAACCCTGCACTTTTGCAATTTATTTAGCTGATTCAAAACAGTATTCACCGTGCAATATTCTTGCTTCTCACATCTGTATAAAGGTCATCAGTTTTTTGTACTCTTTTTAAAAAAATCTGAATAATTATCTAAGTTGAATATAGCTATGCCGCTCTTAGAAAATAAACAAAAAGTACAGAAAAAAAATTTATAGTTGTTACGTGTTGGAAATATCGCGCTATGAGCCTCTCGAGCCAAGTGTTACTGTTTTTCAAATCTTCTTATTAGTACGAACATGTTAATGAGGGCAATGGCACGACCTGTCGAACCTAAGTAAACAAGTTCAACGGATAAGAAAATAGAACCATACAACCATTTGATATTATTGTTGTGTTATCATGTTTAATTGATGGACGTGATATGAATAATTCATAATTAATATCTTTTATACGGGTAACTTTCAACTTTCATCAGCTCTAATTTGGAAATAAGTTACGTTAGGCAACGGTACGATACAGTAAAATACTGGGTACAGTTCTAACTAAGTATGTAGTGAAGAGAAGATTTCTAATTCATTAAATTCTTGGAAATTAATGTTTTCTGTCGTGTAAATGTGGCAAATGTTGCTATGAAATGATACGCTACATGGAAATCTTCTGGTGGAATAGCGTGTGGACTGATGCAATAACTGCTCTGATTGGTAAGTGCAGGAATTTTCATTTGTTTACAATGTTTGATTCCACTGGGGTTGATTTGGGGTATTTGACAAAGTTTAAAGAACGCAGGTCTGAAATAACACATTTCTAGTTGTTGCCGTCTTTGCGGTAGCTCTTGAGAGAGTTTGGAATTTTATAGCCAGTGATGTGTGTAGTCTGTGAGTCTGTGACAGTGATTTCTGTTATAGTTCGTTCCACACAGCATCACCAATTTTATCCTATCTGTAGCTCAGTGAATTTTCAGGTCAGTAAGTGTAGCTAAAAGTACCTAAGTACCTATGTACCTAATTCGTTTCACACGAAGTATTCAAAACTAATTAGGTACTTTTAGTTACATTTAATGAAGCTGACCTGAAAATTTACTGAGTTACAGATAGGATAAAATTCAACATTCCGTGTGGAACGAACTATGGTTTCTAGCATCATACCACATAGCTCGAGTTCGTGTGCGTGTTTGTGTCTGTCCATGTCAAAATGTTTTGTATGGTGTGTTATCACAGTTGGAGAGACCTTACGTTGCTATATATGGTGAATTTATATTTTTGTGTATCTGTTGTTGTTGTTGGGATTTTATAACTACTCCGTCAGGCACAGCAGTAGACAGCATGGGTTTCTTCTTTTTTAAAAGTAGTTCCTAGCGTGTGGACACCATGACTGAGACGACCGGACTGAGATAACAAGACTAAGATAAGAAAAGTAAGGTAAGCAAAATAGCTAGATTTCTTTGCCGTATGGGTGAGAAACTCCCTCACAAGTGAGTCCATCTGCACAATGCGCCTGCCGAGTCAAGTCTATTCAGTTTATTAAGAGTGTTCTGTAGAACAAACATCACATATTTTGATCAAGATCTGTCCTGCTTGATGCTAACCTTGACCTTTAAGTGTGTATAGACGGTAGAAAAAAAATTGCAACACATTCATAAGAAGAAATTCCTAATAGCTGAGTTACAGTTCCTAATAGCGGAGTTACAGACACTTATCGTCGATGGCACATTTTTCTTTCATTCTTTTAAAGTTAGAGACTCAACTGAGTTGGTAAACAGTACTTAAGTCTCCTGTGCAAAGCAACGATAGATACTGTACATTCAATAGATAAGCTACGCGTGAAATCCAAACGTTTTACCGACCCTCTGTAGTGACTAGTTGGTAAAGACAAAGATTGAAACAAGTACAGATGGTAGTAATTATCTCACTATCCATATGAAAGCGAAACAAATATTAAGTCCCCTGATAGCATTGAGAATAGTTTAAAGGCACCTGATAGCATTGATGGCACAGCATTTTCCAGATTAAAACCCTAATTTACTGACTCGGGTTATTGACATATCACCGTAGATTGGTGGTCGATAGTCTCTTTTTCATCTCCCATTAGTGTTTGCCGTATGCTTGGCAGGTTATCAAAAATGTATGTATGTATGTATGTATGTGGATGGATGAATGGATGCGTTATGTGTATATGTATGTATGTGTGCGTGCGTGCGTATGTATGTATGTATGTATGTATGTATGAATGTATGTATTGCTATTGTTGTTGTTATGCTTTAATGTCAACCTTGATGACACTACATTGACTTCAGACGTACCCAAAACAACAACAAATAATATAAAAGGATATATGAAAGAGAGTTACTGAAAAATCTCACGATAAAGAGCTTCGGAAAATTTTCGCAAAAAATGAGGCACGGAAAAGAAATTGTCACAGGATAAAAGTCCCATTTTAGTGTATAATGATACTTATATCACTTTAATGTAAGAAATGTTAAATGTTCTTCTAATTTAGTAGCATTACTCTGAAAACGATAGTTTGTAAACTATACAAAATGTTCACAAATTTGTTTTATCATTACTTAACAAGCTTTAATTTACGTAAAAAAAAAAATTCTACATATAAAAAATAAACCAAGATCCGTAACTGTTTATTGAGGAACTAAGGAGCATGTTCATCATTTGTTATGAGTCATCAGTCAGTGATTGTGTTTGTGGTAATATAATAATGCTAAAAAGAACAATTGCAAATTCATAATGTCTGCCATAGAATTGCATATTTGTTGTTGTTGTTGTTGTGGGGCTTAACGCCATTTTTCAGCACACGATAGGCTGTACATGGCGGCCAGTATTAATGGTGGAGGAAGAAACCGGGAAATCCCCGGAAAGAACCACTGCTACTGGCAAGCTTTCTCACATATCCACATTCGCCGAATCCTAGACTCGAACCCACGCAGACAGAGGTGAGATGGCAGTGATCCGTAACGGAAAGCGCTTTAGACCACTCGGCCACTCGGGGCCCCGAATTGCATATTGAGTAATACAAAAGAAAGTATACTTATGATATGGCTTCTTTTATTGTTTCCTTGCTTTGCTACAAAGTTTAGTTGCCTCTAAAATCGTCACAACATTATTCTTTCTATCCCACTGATAAATAGACACCCTACCGTTGTCATTTTTATCTGTGAGTTGACACGGTCTTTGCAAAGAGGAAACTGATGAGTGGTAACGTGGCACTGATCGACATAATCGTCTTTTTCATAAGGATTTATTGTGACCTCATGTTTTGTGACACTGACACATCTGATATAACAAACATCCTGACCCGTGCATTAAAGGTCTAAATTGATAAACACTCACGCTTTTGAGATGAAATGAATGATAGGTTGCTTTAATGCATTTTCCGCAGTCGGACATATCTATGGAAATATTATCATATTGCTTTAAGTTCGGTGCGGATTTATTTTACTCATCCGAACATGATGGCGACTCTTTCTTGCAACTTTTTTCCGACTTAAAGCAAGATCTTGTATCTGTGACTTTTTCAATGACTTTCTTTCAGTTTTTCATATATAATAAGCGTTATTAAACATAAGACTTTCAACGAGTTAGCTAAGATTTTCTGTTCTAAGTGCTTAATGTGAGGCAGTTGTCCATCACCGTAACACCCACACATAAAAGTCAAGTCGCTGAGACTGCCTGGTCCAAGTGCTTTATGAGAGTATATTGTCCATCACCCTAACACACACACACACACACACACACACACACACACACACACACACAAACTCAAGTCACTGAGACTTCCTTTTCCAAGTGCTTAATGTGAGGAAGTTGTCAAGCACCCTAACACCCACACGCGAAGCTCTGATCGCTAAGGACCGCTCCGGTGGCCTAGTGGTTAGAGCGTCCGCCTCGGATGCGGGAGGTCGTGGGTTCTATCCCCGGCCGAGTCATACCAAAGACTTACAAAAATGGTACTAACAGCTGCCTCGCTTGGCGCTCAGCATTAAGAGGTTAGTGTTAGGACGGGTCGGCCTGGTGTCAGGACAAGGTGACTGGGTGGGACATCCTGCTACATGTCTGCGGCATGATGCCCCAGTGCTACACATCACTATAAACTGCCACACTGCAGACATCGTAGCGATATGACTGAAAAATCGTTAACGCTACGTTAAAAATCCAAATCACACACACACACACACACACACACACACACACACACACACACACAGACACTGATCTCTAAGACTTCATGTTCTAAGCACTTTATGTGAGGAAGTTGTTGATTACTCTCACACCCACACACAAAACTTAAGTCGTTAAGACCTCCTGTTCCAAGCGTTTTACGTGAGGAAGTTGTTTATCACCCTAACACCCACACAAAAAGCTCAAGTTGCCAAGACTTCCTTATTCCAATCGCTGTACGTGACGAAGTTGTCCAGCACCTTCACACCCACACACAAAACTCAAGACGCCTGTCTGCTGGCTAGTATTCTTGTACACCTTCATCAAGCATGCACTAATAATATTGAAATACGTTCCGTATATGATATCCATGTCTCCAATATTACTTTTCCTTGTTTCATTTGTTATGCCAGATGAAAGTCGAACATGATAATTGTTTACATTGGTCATTAAAAGACAATATGAACGATAAACTATGTAGTGAATTTGCGATAGAAAGACACAGACTGAACTGCGTCGAATTTGTGGCAGAAAGCAATTTTATTGGCTAGTAAAAGTTGACTTTTGATTCTCGAGAGCAGAAAAAAAAAAAAAAAAAAAAAAAAACACTTACCGGGAAAACTATTGATTAAATTTTACTATGCAGTTTCTATTCATTCATATTGTAACTTAATTTTGGCTTTGCTGCTTTGTATTGTGCTTCCACTGGCGGGCTGGCATCCTAATGGTATGCAAGTTTAGGTATCAATGTTCGCCTACTCGTCGTCAGAATTTCTTGAAAGCGAAAACGCGATCGATTTTATCACATGATATTTGGACGAACTTGGTGAAACAATTGATAAGTTGCAAGGAGAGGGGCCAAAGAGGGACATTTTTTAAAGTACTATGGATCATTCCTTGTAACCTATGTGTAATCTACACCGATCCTTCTGTTGCCCAATAGATACGCACGCTAAAACCATGAGCGCTGGTTATACATATAATAGTAGATCACAAGGTGTTCTTTCAGGAATTACTTAGTTCTTAGATAGATCTATTTTCTGACCGTTTGTATATCTTTTCAGATTTTCTAATTGTATCATTATTTATCAGCTTGTATACCATGAATACATGTATGTCATTCTAGGCAACTGCCGAAAGGCTCTTGATAAGAACAAATAAAATAACTGCAATTTCAATGGATCTTCCTTAGGTGTTGACTGTTTTTCACATAACCTACTGTTGCTGAATCAGAGAAAGTAAGGGTCATCGGACATTGCTTAACGGTTTATAAAATGTTATTTAAGTTGTAGTAAATATTGTTTTAATATCGATATAGCAGTCACCAATGACAGGAACATAGAACAGGAGATTCACGTGTATTGATAGTTGGGCTAGTTTTGTTTAATAAATAATATTTTCTGTCTCGTAATAGTTACTAATCTTTAAAATTATGCAGATCAACGTACCTTATCATATGCTGATGCATAATGGAAACATTGGTTAAGACAAATCAAAAGAGGGAATACATCGTACTGAATGGTTTACAGATAACCAAATAAAGGTAAACCCGGCAACGATTCTAGCCTTAACTATTGGTTCTAAGACACGTAATCAGACTCTCCATTTGATCTATAATGTAAGAAGGCATCACCACACAACTTAATCTTATATTAATGAAAGGCCAACAGCCTACATAAGTTCCTGCCACAAGGCACCTCACGTTTTTACGAGTCTGAAAGCTATTTGGTGTTTACTTATTCAATAAAAATTACACTGCCAAAATGAAGACCATTGGTATGTAATCATATTGTTTCATGAAAACAGCAAATAATATAACACATCCATTTCTTTAATGTTAGCCTCACTAACTTGATCCCATCTGTGTATCACTTGTCTTATTGCACCACAGTGTGGCTCGCGCGATTTAACCAAGAGTTCATAGACCATACGATGTTTTCTGTTCGAATGAAATTTTGTATTGAGATTCTAACATTATTCTTCGATCATCCAATCAATAGCCATCTTTTATTGGCGAGAGCCAAAAACGAGCGATGCGTACGATCCCCTATCATTGCAATATTTACTGCTCTTTTATCAACAGCAGGGCAATGGTCTTTACACATGTTCTCGTTTTTTTTAAGGAATTTTGAGCTTATTCCGGCTTTGACTAGAACATGACGGGTTACCAATTTACCGTGTTGCTAGAAATAGAATTTTATGTCATTTTTCACCAAGATCCGGTATGCACCACCATACTGCTTTCCGACAAACAGAACAAAATTCTAGAGTACACAATGCAATGCTTTCACTAATGTGTCCTATTCTATCCGTACTATGTTGCTTTGTTCATATCAAAGTGTACACAATAGCACTCAAAGACAAAATATTGACTAAATTTAGTAGATCAAACAAATAAAGACATGTTTTATTTGTCTTTACGTATTCAAATTTGAGAAGATTAGTGTTTAATCGAATAAGAAGATAATTGTTTCATTATCGGTCTACGAAAACAGTAAATGAAACACCCAATTAAATACTAACTTCCGTTCATCTTTTATGTTTATTCATGATTTCGGTAAAGTTATAATGTTCATTTTGCAAAATGTCGTGGTCCTTAATTTTCCTCTGGTTAGTTCTCATCCAGGTGCAAATCTTTATATTTCACAAGTCTTCTATTTGTCTACCTCTTCTTGCATTTAAGTATTGTTCTTTCGTTTCTTTGTTTTACCATTCCTTCATTTTGTTCTTACATCTATTCTTTTACTTACTAATTTATATGCACCTAACTCTGGGGGTTTTTTACGTTTTATTGTGGATTCCTTTTTATTATAAGACTGACTGGTCAAATCGAAAACAAAATGAATTAGATTACTAATGAAAATCTGAAGATACATTTAGAAGAAAACAAAGGTCTGAAAAATCATATGGCACACAGTTATGATCATAACAAAATCTACCTATTACAAAGAATAAAAGTAATTGCAGAATTTTAAGAAATATTTATTCAGAGGATTACTCCTGGGCTTTTAAGCATTTAGATGTTCTAGCCAGAAGTTAGTTATTGAGGCAGTTACATATTTCCGCATTTAGATGTTCTAGCCAGAAGTTAGTTATTGAGGCAGTTACATATTTCGGCATTTAGATGTTCTAGCCAGACGTTAGTTATTGAGGCAGTTACATATTAAGGTGACATTGCTTCTGGGGCATTTAAAGCTTTTGCTCCAGAAATAATTTACTATTAGTTCCTGACGAACACTGTTACTTTTTTAAAATTGCCAATATATTAGAAAAGAAATGTAATTCGCCCTGGAAACATCGTCTTCAGTTAACTCTAAATAGTGATACTTCGCCGGCATGTTGCAAAGCTTGTCCGTGGGATTTAAGAAACTGCCCACTCGGTCTATTATTAAGCTTGAGGTCAGTATGTGTTGCTTCAAGTTCTCCTAATTCGCAAACGGCTTTAATATCTCAAGAGTAAATCTAGTTTCTGTCAAAGCTCTAGGCAAAGAATGATTACCAAGTATATAATAGCTTCGCTTAGCCATGTGGTTCTTGACGTAATGTTGCAATGTCTATTAATTGAAAACAGAAGTGCCCTTGTACACGAGCAAATAATAATCGTCAGGTCGCAGAGTGGTGATGATTACCATCGGTACCTAATCTCTCTCTCTCTCTCTCTCTCTCTCTCTCTCTCTCTCTCTCTCTCTCACACACACACACACACACACACACACACACACACACATTAAAACATGTATTCTTAAGTTATTTTATTATTGGTTGTTATGAGGGATCGTAACTAGTTATCTTACCTTTAAATCAATAATTGGCAGAATGCAGCAAAGCGATCCAAAATTACTTCCGATATACTTCCTGCTTAAAAAGATATTATCTTCATCTTGCTTTACAAAATGTCTCAGTCGTAAGTATCATGGATGATATCATGGTGGGAGTGGAGTTAAAAAGACCAGGAGCAAAGTAATCTGCGCGAAGGAAGCGGTTAATCGATCGGAAAGTAAATATTGGGCATAATGTGTGATATCGTTGTTGCAAATGGAAAAACAAATTTTCTCTTATCTGTATAGAAATGAAACACTTGTCTTTTTCACACAAATAACTTTGTGATTCTTTTCCGAAATTATTTTTCAACAGATTCGTAAAACTAAATTATGCAATTCATGGACTATTAAGCGATTTGTTCTAAATATTTATTTAGATAGATAGTTGGGGTAATCTAGTAAACTTTCTAGACTTCCTTAGATTTCTGAAACAGTTTTAGCTGTTAACTTAGGATCTTCACAAGATTCTCGTTTATTATTTTTAAGTTTTATAT
>JAECUM010087477.1:0-16177 GCA_016617855.1 Megalonaias nervosa | reverse complement strand
TATGACTAAATGGGGCAACAACAATAAAAAACAAATATGGTACGTATACTCCCCAAGGAGGGCTCTAATGACGGCAAATCAGTGATGAGTTAACGTTGAAGGCGCACTCTAGTGTTCACCAAATCTCATTTTCGGAAAAAGCGAGGACTTCAGGAACATTAACAGATCATTACATCTAAAATCCGATTAAATCTCTCTACATTTAAACCCCAAAGGACATTTTTGTCTTGTGAACTGGTATTTATACCTTAGATTAAAGAAAAACTAAAACTGTTTGTTTTAAAGGGAGTTCTCTTTAAGCAGGTTTTATCTCCACATGGACAAGTTTATCTTTATATCTTTATATTCAAGATTACAGAATGAAATCTGTAAATGATTACAAACGATGATAAATATCAGTAGTCAAAATTAGGATTTCTAACATACCTCTAAAGTGTTTCCTATTAAACCAATGTAATCAATCAGGAATCTATGGGATAATCAATCGTATTAAGCTATAGATTTATCCGTAGATTTAATGGGCATATTTTCTTGACCTTTTGAATCGCAAATCAAGGTATAGCTTTCATGTTTAAAATAAAAGTAACGCTTTATCTGATAGGTCACTAAAAATAGGTGGATTGATAATTCAAATGTCTCCTAGGGACGAAGTTTTATCTGTAACTGTGAGATCTCTGTTATCTTGGAGATCTTGATTTTAATCATTATTTTGTAAGTATTGATACCGGTGTGCTACCATATGAATCCAATGCTGACCTTAGCTCAACAGCGCACGATCTGTATGTTATGATGGATACAGTATTTATCTGAACGCTGCTAATAAACCACAAGAGTAACTAAAACTATATATATATATATATATATATATATATATATATATATATATATATATATATATATATATATAATGTTTGCACGCGCGTGTGTGTGTGTGTGTTAAAATCATACTGGGCTGGGCTTTATTAAGTTGTATGGAATGTACCATACAATCCCTTCTTTGTAGCTGGCAAAGTAAGTAGTTTTCATTGCACCATACATACATGCATATATATACATTTACATGTATTAGAACATTTGGTACAGTTCTGTGTTTTGACACTCCCTTGTTTAGACGCAGTGTCATAAACCCTCAGTTCTTTCAACAATATCATGATCGCAACATTTCTTCACACTGTGAACATTGATCCATGTGGACAGAGAAAATTTTAGGAAATACAGTTATTAAAACTTTTAAATTTAAACTAATATGCATGCTGTGAAAATAACTCCAAACTCCATTCGGTTAATTCACATTTTTGTACAATCAGCAAATTTTCAAAAAAAATTCTAACAAATTGCCTTAACGAGACACATCATCTTTCCCATAGATATAGGTATTCAGTTACCTACTACGTATGTGATATCAACATCATTGATAGCTGACAACTGCATTATTAAGCCTGTTCAGAATGGTGTACTGGATTATAAGAGTTTCATTTGGTTGTTCTCATTATTGATTTTCAGATCTGGCTCATTGTTATTACTTGTGCATATCTAGGAAAAACCTTTCACCATTCAATGTAATCTAATTTCTGTCTTTTTCCATCATACTAGTAACAGTTTATATCTGAAGGTAAATTAGCAACATTACTTGAGTGACATTTTATGTTTTATTTTTATTTCTCAATTATCTTAATCTTTAAATGTAATTAACATAAGTTTTTAAATTTGTAGTAGTGTTTAGAATAATGAGAAACTGAAAATAAAACCTTTATCCTATACCTTGATATATTTTGTTCCTGAATATGTACACTTTGAATAAAATAATGAATACTGTGATAGGTTTGGAAGATTCAAACAGTAAATTAAAGTAGAACACTTTCCCATTACCCACATTGCCAATTATTTTAACAAATAATAAATTAAATATAATATTTTTACTTTCTAACAAAACTGGTCTTATAATCCAGTCAGGATTCTTACAGTTTTATTCATTCAGACTATGAGAAGAAAACTGTCTTAAAGTAAACTGTTGCTCTGAGATATATTTTTGTCACTGATCGTATGTACAGTGGTGTCATGGAGAGAAGTAGATTCATGGATGATGCGAGACAGCACAAGACGTAACACCATTAACTTTCCGACAAGGGATCGCCTGGTAGTAAGCATTCCAATAGAGTATGAAAGACGATATAAATGCCAATTTATATTCATGCTTTGCTAAAGTAACTTACTTTTTAAATAAAACAAGTTTTACCAGTAGGAATGGAGTATATTTTACGCTTATGCTAGCTAGACAAAATGTTGTGTAACAGCTAAATAACAGTTGTGAGGCATAGTTACAGCTAGATAAGATGTTATGTAACAGCAGCGTAACAGTGTTGAGGCATAGTTACTGCTAGACAAAACGTTGTGTAACAGCTAAGCAACAGTGATATGGCATATTTATAGCTAGATGATACGTTGTATAGCATCTAAGTAACATAGCCGGACAAAACGTTTTGTAACAGCTAAGTAACAGTGGTAAGGCACAGCTATAGCTAGACAAAACATTGTGTAACAGCTAAGTAACAATAGTAAGGCACAGCCATAGCTAGACAAAACATTGTGTACCAGCTAAGTAACAGTGGTGAGGCATGGTTACAGCTAGACAAAACATTGTGTAACTGCTAAGTAACAGCGGTGAGGCACAACTATAGCTGCATACTTGTTTCTTTCCCCAATCGTAGTCTTGCAATGAATAGCACGAGCCTCTCAAACCAATCTGAATCACGCGGGCGCCGTCAAGACACCCTTCTTCAAAAGCTCTCCGAAAGGGAGTTCCGTGTGCAATCTTCTCTCCCAGCATCTCATCATGACAATCTGCATGAGCATCTACGTGAACCAGACCAACAGATCCATGCTTCTCCTGAAAAATATGCAACAACAAAACCACTACGGTTATTCAGCATGCTGTGTTCATTTTGTTGTTATACCGTTTTTGAACCAAACCATTCTACTGCGAACATTCTTAGAATTACGTTCGTGTTACTAAGGTAACAGTTCATAGTATCAAAGGGTCCTGCAATCCTTGAGTTTGTTAAGTTCATAATATCAAGTGGCACTAATACCCTTGAGATTGTTTGGTTCATATTATTTAGGGGCATGCACATCCTTGAGTTTGTTAACTTCATAGTATGATGGGGCACTGATAGCCTTCAATTTGTTAAGTTAATAGTATCAAGGGGCACCGATATCCTTGAGGTTGTTTAGTTCATAGTATCAAAGGGGAGTAAAATCCTTAAGTTTGTTTCCAATGTATACTTTGTTAATATATAACAAAATGCTTCACCGAGTATGCTAGAATCTAGTTTTAATTATAAAATGTAACACCTCAATAATACCTGAGACAATCTTGATGATCAGGATTCACAAAGTATCATCAGTTAAATTCTGCATTTACAGCACGCTAATTGTTGTTGAAGTCATGCAGCTCTTAACCATTCAATTTTAAGTGATATTTCCTTTGCAAGAACAGTTAATGTTTCGGCAAGATTCTGGTATACCTAAGCAAGGATGCTTTGTAGCTAGATTTCACACAAAACTGTCAACTCATCTTGATGTACAGATTGGATCTTAAATTAGGTAAGGAATGCAAAATGATTTTTTTTTTTTAAACATGAAGACCACAGTGGTATTTTACCTTGATAGCCTGCAGTATTGGATAGGTCATTGTATGGTCACCGCCAAGAACGAGGGGTTTACAGTTGTGGCGGACTATCATCAGGATTCCTTTTCTAATGTCTTCAACTGCCTTTGGAAGATTGTATGTGTTGAGATTAATATCTCCAACATCAGCAACTTGGATAGACTCGAAAGGGCATGCTCCTGTTTGAGTGGATAACAAAGTTCTGAGCTAAATTTTTTTGAAATGTCATTGAACCAAACTTGGTCCAAAGTATGGACATTTAACTACATATTAACTACGTATTTATTAACTACGAAACCTAGTTAGGCGTCAAGTTTAAGTAACGTGGTCGCTTAATTATCATTTGCCAGTCAGTTATAGAGTTTGCAAAGCTGAACAGCAGATCAAGCGCCGTGTTTCTAAGAAATGCCTATTTGGATGGCAATATGGTGGTCCAAGAAAGGTGGATTACTTCGTCCACTGTTCTCATTTGATTGTTGACTTCCTAATTTCTTTCCTATCGCTTTTCTCTCGAAGCTCTCTTTAACTCTGAATAATGGACAGACCACAGCTTACAATATACAATCTCTGCCTCACTTCCTCCTCTGTCTGTCTGTCTGTCTCTTCGTTTCCAGTAGGGCCTCCACATGTGTTGCCTTTATTTCGGCAGTATTTGGTAAACATTGAATCTTGACGTTTACCAGCAGATTCGAACACTCATATAAAGTATTGATATTTACTTTCAGAAATACTGAAGTTGCAATTTCTTCGGCAAATTCAAGGATCCTCTCTGAATTACCAGATATGTTCTTTCCTTTTTCCGTCTTTTTTAATTCTTTATTTCTTTGAGTCTTTATTGATTGATCATTTAATATAATGACATCATGCGATATCAAATGTTTGTATAGTCTGTATCGAGCTAATTTCTATCATCGGTATCGAGCAAATTTGTATCGTCTGTAACGAGCTAATTTCTATCATCGGTATCGAGCAAATTTTTATCGTCTGTATCGAGCTAATTTCTATCATCGGTATCGAGCAAATTTTTATCGTCTGTATTGAGCTAATTTCTATCATCGGTATCGAGCAAATTTGTATCGTCTGTAACGAGCTAATTTGTATAGTCTGCATCGAGCTCTATTTCACAAATATCGGCGACTTAATATTCTAAATAAATTTATAACAATGCAAAATGAATATAAACAAATCTGTATAGGGTTTAGGGCAATACCTGAATGTTCTACAGAAGATTACACATAGAAAGAAGGATTATCGAAAATAAAATAGGAAGATTTAATTCTGTTATTGATACAACGCACTAAGAAATCAATCAGTCAATCAATGAAGTTTACCCGTGGCTATGTTGTTCTTCCGTAACATGCAAGATTCAGTTCTAATCTGTCTTGGACCCAGTCGTGCACCGGATCTGTTGGATGTCCCTATGTCGAGAGGTATCCCAACAAAACAGGCATCTAGTCCTGTATAAACATTAGTACGGAAAGATTGAGATATGTGAATGGCGATATATATATATATATATATATATATATATATATATATAGCACTCACGACCCCCAAATCCACTCACCCTCACCCCCAAAAGTCAACAAATGCCCCCAATAAGAATTATCACAGAAGTGATAAGAGGTAACAATGATCCTTTTGACTGCGCATGCGCGAATTACATCATTATATGGATAGATATGGGATTTAGATATAACTGCACCAACCTCCGTGATCTAGATAAGAAATGGGAGTGATCTTAATGTACTCTACACGAGTGCTTATGTCCAAAAGGGGATATGTATGTCCTTGACCTCATTGAAATTTCTTGGCAGGCTGACGTTAAGAGTACCCCTGTTTAGAAAAGAAATACAACCGGGATGTTCGAAAATAACCAGGGAATAGCCCTTTTTAATAAACAAAATAATGTCTGGCAGTAATTTAAGATGTCTTAAAATTCATCCACCTTTATTTGTACTCTGAGTTCTCATCGGATTTGGTCAATGTGTTTAGGCGGCTTATTTGTTTTCTATATAAACTTCAGTCAAGGAAAGATCGTTATCAGTCAAAGCGGTATGACTGTCCGGTTACGTCTCACCATTCCCTCTACTACTTCAAAATGACTACCTTCAGAAGCAGGTATCGAAGAGAAAATGTTTACTACGAAACCACAAACAAGTCAAGAGAATATAAATTTGACATCGGAAACAGAGGGGAACTACCGTATTCTCGCTGTGAAGTATGAGAATGGTAATTCTACACCACAACGAAATGAATTTTCCACAGATTAGATGGAATAATTTGGAGTGGACCCTAAAATCTATTAAGGAAGCCGTCACAAACTTGAATATAAAGAGACCTACTGGTTGTAACTGGGATTTGGTGGAAATGATTTTGCTAGTATCAGCGAACGATTATCCTCGTTTGGACATTGGACACTTTAGGGTGCATTCAAACAAAATGAAGTTTGTCATACCGGTCGATGCGAGGAAATGGATACTGAAAAGTAGGAAAAGTTTAAAAATGCCGCATAGATTATGAAGCACTGTATCCTTGAGCTGAAAGACGCCGTATACACACACACACACACAAGCACTCACGACCCCCAAATCCACTCACCCTCACCCCCAAAAGTCAACAAATGCCCCCAATAAGAATTATCACAAAAGTGATAAGAGGTAACAATGATCCTATTGACTGCGCATGCGCGAATTACATCATTATATGGATAGATATGGGCTTTACAATTAACAAGAAGACCATCAGCATCACTTGGATGCAATATACTTCATGACCGCTTGTGTGCCTAGTGGTTAGAGCGTCCGCCCCTGATGCGGGAAGTCGCGGGTTCGAAACCCCGGCCGAGTCATACCAAAGACTTACAACCACTAGGCCACCGGAGCGGAACAAGCTGAGTTGGATATTATGTTTCATTCCCATTCGTCTCTCTCTCTCTCTCTCTCTCTCTCTCTCTCTCTCTCTCTCTCTCTCTCTCTCTCTCTCTCTCACACACACACACACACACACACACACACACACGCAAACACACACCAACCCACCCAACATATTACTTCCTACTATTAAGTACATGCTGAGAAAGAGTACTTTATAGCAAAGTCCAGTTACTCTTGAGCATAACGTTTCCTTCCCACTGGTGCATTACTTTTCATGGAAAACCACGTGTGTGTGTATATATATATATATATATATATATATATATATATATATATATATATATATATATATTTGTATGTGTGTGCGTAAAGGGGTGTTGCGTGTGTGTGACCCTCTCTAATTGATTTGGAGATCGTTATCTAGAGGATGACCTCCCACGATGTTATTGCCCAGTGTGAGCAGATAGATAGAACTTTAACAGAGAACTGAGCGAGACTATTGAGAAGAAATAAACAAATACGAGCCCCCTTAAACAATAAAAAGAAAATAAATTTTAATTAATTAATACATAAACTAAAATGGCAATTTCAATCCAACCGATTTACATTAATGGAATTTAATAGCAGTGTTCAATTTACGGATTCGTTCATCATAGTAACGAGTGGTGAAAAGAGTACAATGTCCACGCCCGATTTGCATCACCTAGCCTCGTTCCTCTATTGACTTTGTGTATTCCACGTCTAGCGTGTATGCTTGGTTCTTCCTCTGACCCTTCTATTCCGAACTCTCTATTTGCGGACTTCCCTCTTGGACTGTCCTTATCAGGTTGTCGGGGAGGGATATAGAAAGCTGTTCCCTTAAATGACAAGATTACCATTAAGTCGCTATGCGTATCACAAGCTATCCGTATATAAAATTGTCTTACTTTCGCTATTCAGAAACGTAAATAGCTATCAACACTGCATAAATTCTGACATAATGTGACCTTAACGATTAATGGTCCTTACTTACAAATTTACTGTATTTGAGGTAAGGGTCCATCGTTCTCTCTAGTTACAAATGACTATTGTAATATACATCCAAGTCTGACCTTAGTTAAACAGTTCATCGCCCTCGCTCCCGCGGCGATTGAACATAAATTAACACGTGCGGTGTTTACAAACAACGTTGCCGTATATATCTGCATACTTTAAGATATGTCTTCTTACTTTAGTCAGTTCCACTCGATAAAATAAATGCTCGATTTCTACTGCATAAGATTCACTAAATTCTAGCTTACAGTAACTAATAACCTGCAAGATCATTCAAGGATTACAAAATCATATATAAATATGCAATTATCATTAACTCACGATAAACAGTATCATCCTACAGACAAAGGAAATTACTTCATATAACCATATGAAATACTACACATTTAAATATTTGGATTACATCATAAATCCCTATGAAATACTACACATTGGAATATTTGGATTACATCATAAATCCCTATGAAATACTACACGTTTGAATATGTGGATTACATGCAATCCGTCAATTTTATCAATGAACTAATAACTGTAAAATTAAAGAAGTAAATTGCATATCAATTCTAGCATATCAACAGATTTCTATGAAATTGAATAAACAATACATAGCATGGATCATAAACATATCAAACACATTTGCATAAAACCAAACAAATAAAATAGAAAATAACATGGAAATTAAAACTGCGTACCTTAATGCTGTTTCTTTTCCACACAAACCGTGCGTCCTAGCACTATAGGCTGTCTTTTCCTTTCAAGACAGCTATCTGGCCTCTCTAAGTGTTAACGAGGGGAATCTCTATACTTTAGGTTTTCCACCGGAGTCGGGCTTTTGTCTTCTCCCAAGGCAAATTTCTGACTAAAGAATTTTGCCTAATGTCGGTAAATTTAAACTCCCATAACTTCCGATGTGTACGCCTTAATTTTAACTGACCAATCGAAAGCAACGGTTCCTAAACTTTCCCCAAATTAATCATGTCTTTCATCGATTTTGACAGCTTTGAATAGGATGTAATGAATTTTCCTTTGAAGATCGATTATTTGACATGAGGTCCTTTCCAAACAGATACGGTCGGTAACCCTACTGTACTTTCCCATGATAGCGTTACGGTCAATTCTACTGAACCTTAACGTAGGTCCTTTTATGTTTCAGAGATGAAATAAGGGGAATATCAAAGTGACCTTTCTCAAAAACCTTTCTGGCTTGACTATGATAAAATTTAAATGCACAATTTATTCAATTTGAAGATTCAGTACTTCTTCAAAATTCGACACATTACATAGGCCCCTCTTTAAGAGTAAAATCTGGGATTTTGCTCTCCGAATTTTGCATTTCAGGTCATTGTTTACTTGTCCTGAAGTAACATATTCACCTCAGAATCAACTAATCTACTCAGACAATATGCTCCTACATTGGCACTTCCTTTAATGTAACGCAACTGAATTTGATATTGTTGAAAAAATAATGACGATCTCATTAAACGACCATTCGTCAATTTAGCTTGGGCCAAGTAAGCAAGTGGTTAGTGGTAAGTTTCCAGAATGAACTTTCGCCCATACAGATAGCGCTGGAATTTAGAGATTCCAAAGATGATCGCTAGGCATTCCCTTTCGGTAACAGAATAATTACGCTCAGCAGAAGATAACTTTCTACTACCATATGCAACCGGGAATAAGTTCCCATCATGTTCCTGCAGTAAAACTGCACCAAGACCACTGTCAGAAGCGTCGGTACGTAAGACAAAGTCCTTTGTCACGTCCGGTAGTCTCACTACGGCGTCTGACGTCAACCTATCCTTCAATGTCTGAAATGCTCTCTCACAAGCATCTGTCCAAATAACTTTCATCGGAGCCTTCTTCCTTGTCAAGTCAGTCAACGGATTAGCAATTGCGCTGAAATTTGCAACATGCTTACGATAATAACCTGCAAGTCCTAAAAAAGATCGCACTTCTGTCTTTGTAGTTGGACGTGCGGCGTTCCGAAGCTGGTCGACTTTTGCACTGTCTGGGGTTAATGTATCTTCATTGAGGGTGTGTCCTAGATAAGTCAGTCTCCGAAATCCTATATGACATTTTGATGGTCGGGCGGTGACCCCTGCCTGTTTAAGTCGTTCCAGAACTTTTTTCAGTAAGACCACGTGTTCTTTCCAAGTTGGTGTCGCCAATAACAAATCGTCCATGAAATCTGAAACTTCGGTCCCTCTTATAGATTCCAGCAGTTTCCTCATCTTTCGGGTGAAGATGCTGGGTGCATTCTGGACCCCGAACAGCATGACTACCTATTAGTAGGTCCCATCTGATGTTGCAAAGGCAAGTATTGGAAGGTGTTCCTTACGAAATGGAATTTGCCAATATCCCTTTGGCAAGTCTATTTTTGAAAAATATTTGGCGTTGGTTACTCCGGTGAATATGGACTCAGGATCTAGTAACATTTCCACCTGAAATTCTGTGATCCTGTTTAATTTTCGATAGTCAAAACAAAAGCGGTGATCACCATCCCTCTTCTGTACCAAAACGACCGGTAACTATATGCGGATTCGGCTGGTTCAATGACCCCTAAGTCAAGCATGGCTCAAATTTCGTTCCGTACAGTTTCTAACTTCGCATGAGGCAGTGGATAGGGTTTCAGTTTCTCAGGCGTTTCATCCAGTAACTTCAAACTGAACTCCTCCAAGTCCGTCATGCCTGGTCTTTCGATCAAGATACTTGCGTAGTCGTGGAATATCTCCTCCACCTCTTCACGTTGTTCTGACGTTAACGTTACGTCAAGGACGACGTCGACGTAGGTTTCATTCTTCGTCAAAGGACAACTAGGAAGTACTCCCGCCACTCCTCCGTTGTTGTCAGGTTCTTGTGTCACAACTGTAGCAACCACGAACTCAGTGGGTGTCTCCCTTTCACGAGAGCGTTTAAGAAGGTTAACGTGGTACAACTTCTCTTTATCTCCCACCTTGATACGATAGTTCCGTCCACCCTTCTTTTCCGTTACAACGAACGGTCCCGTCCAGGATATTTGGAGTTTGTTGTGCTGCATCGGTAACAGCAACAACACCTTGTCACTCACTTCAAACTTCCGTTCTTTCGCCGTCTTGTCGTAGTATGTCGTAGTACTTGGCTTGACGTCCATGTGCGTCACGGAGATTCTTCTGGGACAAGTTGCAAACTTCCTCCAGCTTGTTAAGGAGATCAACAACATACTGATACGTTGTTCGTACTTCCTCGGATGATTTTTCATCCGTCCGTAACTGTTTCAATACAGCCATGGATCCCCTCACTGTCCTCCCATAAACTAGTTCTAAAGGTGAAAATCCTAGACTAGCTTGGGATACTTCGCGGTACGCGAAAAGTATCGCGGAAAGGTATCGATCCCAGTCCTTGGGTCGACCTTCGCACAACTTCTTCAGAGCTTGCTTCAACGTCCCATTGAAACGCTGTACTAGACCATTGCACTGCGGGTGATACGGGGTAGTAGTCAGGTGCCTGATGGAAAGTAACCCGTTCACTTCTTCCATCACCTGGCTAACAAACTGCGTCCCTTGGTCAGTTAGTATCTCTTCAGGAACACCAACTCTGGACCAAACTCCTAACAAAGCTTCAGCCACTGTAACTGAATCAATGTTCTTCAACGCAACGGCCTCCGGGTATCGGGTAGCGTAATCAACAATCGTTAACACATAACGATTACCATTTTCTGACGCAGGCTGTATCGGACCTATCAAATCCACAGCCACCCTTGAGAAAGGTTCATCAATCAGAGGGGTGATTCCTAATGGCAGTGGGCGATGTGAGGTCTTGGGTGCCACCCGCTGCCACTTGTCACACGACAGACAAAACCTCCTAATACCCCCATACACATCTGGCCAACAGAACTCCCTCACTAACCTATCTCTCGTCTTTGCCACACCCATGTGACTACCGAGTAGACTCTCATGTGCTAGCCTAAGCACTTCTTCTCTCTTAGATCGAGGTACAATCACTTGTTAATACCTCTCGGATCCCTTCCGGGCGTATCGATACAAGATATCCCGTTTAAGCGCGAACTCTACCTCACCGTCAGGTAAGTTCCGCACGGACTTCTCCTTTGCATACCCACGTATCCTGTTAAGGGTAGAATCTTCCTCTTGATGTCTCCCTAATTCACCAGGTAGCAAATTATCTATGGGCGAAGTCGAGGGGTTCAGCGGTTTCGACCGTGCCCTTCGCTTCATAGACCTCGTCTCTATGGACCCCACGTGTACGGGTGTACACGTCATAGGATTAGGCTGTGGCAACACATACCTACATCCTAAAATTACGTCATGCAACAACCCTGACAAGCATGCTGCTTGAATTCGTCCTTTCATATACGGCGAATAAAGATCGATGTGAACAACTAGAAGGGAACCTTTACTCCTATTAGCAAATTGAACTTCCACTGTCTCACCTGTATAATCAGCAGGTTTGACAAATTTGCTATCTACCAAAGCTGGATAACTACAGCCGGTGTCATACAACACAGTAGCCTTCTCTCCATTTACCGTAGCTGTTGCTGTATTCGACCATTCAACTGGTTTACACTTTCTGCCAGTGCCTGGCGTCACTACATTTATCAAGTAACGATATTTCCTGCAGTTCTTGAGAATATGGACAAGTTTGTTGCAACCATAGCACACAACTTCATCTTTCTTACCAGGGGTACCTTTATCTAACCCGTGGGACTTTCCTGAGCCACAGAACTGATCACGGCTGGGATTATCAGCCCCTAGCTTCCCATCATTTTGACCATTCCGCCTAGAAGGTGTCAAACCGTTAGCTCTCCTAAAGTCGGTGACGCTGGTTCGATTCCTGCCACTCCAGGTGGTCGGACGAGAGTGTGCACTCTCATATCGCTCAGCCATCACAGTGATGTCTTCTAAGGTTGCGAAATCACGCTCCGCTAAAAATACGATCAGGTCTTTCCGATACGTACTGATGACATCTTCTTTCAAGATCTCTTCCCGTATGCCTTCATAAATGAGAGCGGCGCCTGTCATTTTAATCCATGTATCGAAAAGCACGCGCACACGAGTATGAAATTGTGCGTGAGTCTCCGTATTTCGTTTAGACGACTCTGAAAAGTTTGCGAAAACTTTCAGCCAACAACTCGTAATGCCATAACAGCGCTCTCTTGAGAGCGTCGTAGTCATCTACTTCAGTGGGAGCCATATTATGGTAGACATCCTTGGCAGCTCCTTGCAAAAATGCAGAAATATTAATGGCCCACTGGTCTTTGGGTATATGATGGATTAAAGCTAACTTTTCAAACTGCATGAAAAAGTTATTGATGATTTCGTCCTTGTCGTTAAACATCGGCATTGTTATCTAGACGATACGTCTATCCTCTGATCTTTAACTAGAGGGTCCTGAATGTTCATTCAGTTCTTCGCCCCTCCTAGATTCCGCTTCGATCCTTAGTCTCTCCATGGCTAACGCATGTTCTTTCTCCCTGACTCCTTCTTCGGCTTGCAATCTGGCTAACTCGATTTCTCTTTCTTTTTCCCGTTCTTGTCTAATTCTTTCTTTTTCTTTTTCCTCGGATTGTCTCATTCTTTCTTTCTCTGCCGCCTGCTGTTCTCTGTATTCCTTGAGACTCCGCTCTACAAATTCCGCTAATTGGGTCCCTTCATAACTCATAACCTAATTCGTTTCTACCAACAGACATAAAACTCTCTGACTAACTGCCTATCAGTTGCCATCCTAGTCTACTCGACTGTATCACCAACCAATTTACTTAGCTCAAGTATTTACTAACTTCTTACTGCCTTACAGGAAACAGCTTCCTTAAGAATACTTACCCATATTCTATTTTAGCAAAGTCTTAACCTACAGACTTACTTAAATCACTCAAAACAACCTAACAGCTTTTGGCAGTAAAAAATTCTGAAATTTTCCCCAAATTCAGCTTGCTCGCAGCAACAATGTGCAATTACTCCCCCGGGACTTCTTTAATTAGCTCTTCTCGCAAGAGTAACTAAAGGCAGTACTTCTTCTGAATTAACCCAAATTTAGACAACGACCACACTATCAAACAGTTCAGGTACGGAATCTTAATTTCTTACAATGTCATAACAAACATTAAAGAAAATATCAACAATGGCATGCAAAAATTACTGAATGCATAGATATTGACTCGATTCACTCTCGTAATTCCTTGCTTAAATATTAAACAAATTTATCACTGCTATGGTACTCTATTTCTATTCAATATCTGCCCAGTCAGCTCTGTCATTCACTTGTTCAGAATATCCCGGACGATAGACCCCACTTTGTAAAGGGACGTTGTGTTGGTGTGCCCCTCTTTAACTGACTTGGAGATCGTTATCTAAAGAATGACCTCCCTCGATGTTATTGCCCAGTGTGAGCAGATAGATAGAACTTTTAACAGATAACTGAGCGAGACTATTGAGAAGAAATAAACAAATACAAGCCCCCTTAAACAATAAAAATAATTTTTTTTTTTTTTAATTAATTAATACATAAACTAAAATGGCAATTTCAATCCAACCGATTTACATTAATGGAATTTAATAGCAGTGTTCAATTTACGGATTCGTTCATCATAGTAACGAGTGGTGAAAAGAGTACAATGTCCACGCCCGATTTGCATCACCTAGCCTCGTTCCTCTATTGACTTTGTGTATTCCACGTCTAGCGTGTATGCTTGGTTCTTCCTCTGACCCTTCTATTCCGAACTCTCTATTTGCGGACTTCCCTCTTGGACTGTCCTTATCGGGTTGTCGGGGAGGGATATAGAAAGCTGTTCCCTTAAATGACCAGATTACCATTAAATCGCTATGCGTATCACCTATCCGTATATAAAATTGTCTTACTTTCGCTATTCAGAAACGTAATTAACTGTCAACATTGCATAAATTCTGACATAATGTGAACTTAACGATTAACGGTCCTTACATATTTACTGTATTTGAGGTAAGGTACCATCGTTCTCTCTATTTACAAATGACTACTGCAATATACATCCAAGTCTGACCTTAATTAAACAGTTCATCGCCCTCGCTCCCGCGGCGATTAAACATAAATTAACACGTGCGGTGTTTACAAACAACGTTGCCGTATAGATCTGCATACGTTATGATACGTCTTCTTACTTTAGTCAGTTCCACTCGATAAAATAAATGCTCGATTTCTATTGCGCAAGATTCACTAAATTCTAGCTTACAGTAACTAATAACCTGCAAGATCATTCAAGGATTACAAAATCATATATAAATATGCAATTATCATTAACTCACAATAAACAGTATCATCCTACAGGCAAAGGAAATTACTTCATATAACCATATGAAATACTACACATTTAAATATTTGGATTACATCATAAACCCCTATGAAATACTACACATTGGAATATTTGGATTACATCATAAATCCCTATGAAATACTACACATTTGAATACGTGGATTACATGCAATCCGTCAATTTTATCAATGAAATAATAACTGTAAAATTAAAGAAGTAAATTGCATAACAACTCTAGCATGTCAACAGATTTCAATGAAATTGAATAAACAATACATAGCATGGATCATAAACATATCAAACACATTTGCATAAAACCAAACAAATAAAATAGAAAATAACATGGAAATTAAAACTGCGTACCTTAATGCTGTTTCTTTTCCACACAAACCGTGCGTCCTAGCACTACAGCCTGTCTTTTCCTTTCAAGACAGCTATCTGGCCTCTTTACTTGTTAACGAGGGAAAACTCTATACTTTAGGTTTTCCACCGGAGTCGGGCTTTTGTCTTATCCCAAGGCAAATTTCTGACTAAAGAATTCTGACCAAAGTCGGTAAATTTAAACTCCCACAACTTCCAAAGTGCACGCCTTAATTTTAACTGACCAATCAAAAGCAACTGTTCTTCTGTGTGTGTGTGTGTGTGTGTGTGTGTGTGTGTGTGTGTGACTTGGATTTTTTAACGTAGCTTTAACAATTTTGCAGTCATATCGCTACGATGTCTGCGTTGTGGCAGTTTATAGTGATGTCCAGCACTGGGGCATCATGCCGCAGACATGTAGCATGATGTCCCACCCAGTCATATTATCCTGACATGAGGCCGACCAGTCCTAACACTGACATCTTAATCCTGAGCACCAAGCGAGGCAGCTGTTAGTACCATTTTTGTAAGTCTTTGGTATGACTCAGCCGGTGATCGAACCCACGACCTCCCGCATCCGAGGCAGACGCTCTAACCACTAGGCCACCGGAGCTGTAAACTGTTACTAAATTTTCCCCAAAATAATCATGCCTTTCATCAACTTTTGACAGCCTAGAATACGATGCAATCAACTTTCCTTTGAAGGTCAATTATTTGACATGAGGTCCTTTCCAAACAGATACGGTCGGTAACCCTACCGTACTTTCCCATGATAGCGTTACGGTCAATTCTACTGAACCTTAACGTAGGTCATTTTATGTTTCAGAGATGAAATGAAGGGAATATCAAAGTGACCTTTCTCAAAGACCTTTCAGGCTTGACTATGATAAAATTTAAATGCAGAATTTATTCAACTTGAAGATTCAGTACTTCTTCAAAATTCGAAACATTACAATATATATA